>BDUI01002268.1:36061-49489 GCA_002335545.1 Apodemus speciosus | reverse complement strand
TATCTTTCTATCTATCTATCTATCTATCTATCTATCTATCTATCTATCTATCTATCTATCTATCTATCTATCTATCTATCTACTTTATATTCCCAACATTGTAAATGCTGATAAATTTCTCCTAAACACGTTGCTATTCTCATTGGTTTTGGCAAAGAAACTTATTCTTTGTATGTAAACTTTATTAACATTTACATTTTGTACACTTTCAACATCAACCCTTAACATTTAAAATATAACTGCTATTTCTACCTAAAATATGTTTACCCAGATTTAGATCTCATTTACTTTTTTTGCAATTTCAATTTTAATTTTTTCTTCTTTTTCTGCTTTTTTAAAGATTTATTTATTATTATATGTAAGTACACTGTAGCTGTCTTCAGATACACCAGAACAGGGCATCAGATCTCATTACAGATGGCTGTGAGCCACCATGTGGTTGCTGGGATTTGAACTCGGACCTTTGGAAGAACTCTTAACTGCTGATCCATCTCTCCAGCCCAATTTTTTCTTGGATATTTTCTTTATTTACATTTCAAATGTTATCCCCCTTTCCTGGCCCCCCTCCCTTAAACCCCTATCCCACCCTACCTCCCTTGGTTCTGTGAGGGTTTTACCCACCCATCCACCTACCCACCCACCCACTCCTGTCTCCTGGCCCTCAAATTCCCCTGCACTGGGGCATGGACCCTTCCCAGGACCAAGAGCCTCTCTTCCCATTGATGTCAGACAAGGTCATCCTCTGCTACATATGTGGCTGGAGTCATTGGTTGTGCCTTGTGTACTCTTTGGTTGGTGGATAAGTCCTTGGGAGCTCGGGGGTAGGGGGGTCTAGTTGGTTGATATTGTTGTTCTTCCTATGGGGTTGCAAATCCCTTCAGCTCCTTCAGTCCTTTCTCTAACTCCCGCCATATACTAGAAGAACAAAACGGACTTGAATTTTTACATAGGCAAACCAAAGCTAAACTCAGTGTAAATTGTGTTTTCACAGAAAACAAACAAACAAACAAACAAACAAACAAACAAGGCCTGAGATTTAGTCAGTACCTGACCACTAATTTCTAAGTGGACTTTACTAATCTGGAACCTGGGCATTTCCCTTAAACCAATCAAATGTCTTGCTTGACTTTCCTTAGCACCATATAGACACCTCCCTGATGGCCTCCTTTTGAACCTTGAATAGCATTCAAGATGTATAATAAGTAGCTGTTGAACTGAGTGGTGAGTTACTCAGCCTGATTTTTCTGAAATTTATATCTTGCTGTGCTGTCCCCTGGCTGTTTATCTATAAACCTCAGAAAGAAAGAATAAAAATATCCACAAAGTGTTTAATCTATATCCAGCCMAAGCATTTGATGACTTGACTCTTTACCTATCTAGGGTCAAGTGTGAACTCATTCTTAATTTCATCCCTTCCTTTTTTTTCTCCTCATCTGCAGGACTTAATGAAATGTCTTGAATATAGTAATCACAGATTTTACTACCCATCATTTGATCTCTTGATCCCCCTTTTATGTTTGACTGGACTCTCTAATCCATTAAYACCAGTGTAATGTAATTCATTTTGCCACTGATTGTATGGCTACTATTTTTATAGACATCTCATATATTTCMTTAACAATTATCCCCAGTAATGCCAGAGTTAGTTCCCAAGGCCAGAAATCACATTCCTGGTGCCCCCTAGTGCCACCTCTGCCAGCTAACTCAAGTAATTGATTTTTGCTATGTCTTGTGTTTCTAACCATGGCACAGAAATTGGGTTTTAGAGTCAAAGTAAATTTAAGTTGAGATTTTGCTTCTATTCTTTACTAGCTATATGACTCCGGGACAGCAGTCTGAACTATATATTTCATAAAAATTGGTATGCTGGTGAAACTAACACTTTATAATTTGACTTGTGCTCTAGATAAGATGATATAAATGACATATTTAGTAAAGTAATCTCAGCKACTCTGSTTAASAAATGTGAACTTATGTGATTGTTATTATTATGCTACCATGGGTATTTTTAATTTTTACAAACAGTTCTTATAGCCTAACCACTGGTTATTTTTCCTTTAATTGATTATATTTGTAGTATATGCCATGGAGCAGCATTTTAAGATGAGTCTCGGCATACATTTACAAATGTGTTTTAAAATGATCCATTTTTCTTTTAAATTCATTCTCTTATCACCACGAGCATATTTTCACATACCTTTTGTTGTTGGCTGACTAAGTCCTAAGGGTAGGGATAAATATATATTCTAAAACTGAATAGAAATCGACAGAATCTGTTTAGTCATTTAAAGATTCGATAATATTGCTGCATTCCTGAAGCACATACAAACATCCCCTTTAAGTCCCCAGATGGAAGCTTCAGGCAAGAGGTAGATATATGAGCCTGCAGATTAGCTAGGGTATCTCTGTTAGGAAACACACATTTGATATTGTTAGCAAAGTGAACACTTTTAAAGTCATCTAATCCAGTGAGGTTTCCAAGGAAGGCAGAGAATGGATATGAGAGAGAAGGACCCCAGGACTGCCATGTGGTCACTTCCACACTGACATGGAAGAAGGGATTGTCAGAAGCAGCAAGGGAATTAAGAATAAAAGTTTAGAAATGAAGCCACAAGTGTCTAGTTGCTTGAAAGTATAAACAGAAATCATACCAAGCTTCATGTTCTGGCACTTGGATTTAGTGATATTATTTTTTCAGGGAGCAAACAAGGCAACATTTATAACATTTTTCGCAAATGTGTTTCACATATTTCTGGACAAAGGACAATGTTTCTTTAGAACATTTGTACTTTACATGCAAATAGGATACAGTCTCCCGCATTGAGAAAAGCTTTGAGGGGCTCACATAGAACTCAAAAGAGACTTTGCTTTCCATTCTCTGGTAAAATCTGTGTCTAAACTAAATTTCAGTTCTGTCTATGATTATCTTTTAAAGTACATTTTAACACTGAAATGTGCGAATTTGTTTTTCCTATCATAATCATAAATGCATCAAGTTTGTTTTTCATTCAATTGACTGATAGTAGCTGACACTGACCTCAGAATTAAAGAAATTATTTTTGATTGACAATGAAATACATAATTCCAGAGAAGATAGGTGTCACCTGGCAAGTTACTGCAAAAATGTACCTTGGTGATACTTGTATCACCACCTATTTTCTCCCCCCACCCCAGTTTTTCCTTTTCTATATATTACCCTTAAGAAAGACTCAATTTAGGGTTCAAAGAGCATTTCAGTAAATTTATTTGATCTTTCTAAAGGAATTAAGGGTAAATAAAATGCTTGAAAAAGAAAGACTAGGTTCACCTCCTTTAGGGATGGGAAAGACTTTCTAGGTCTGAGAAGGGAAAAGGTATTTAAGGGGTGGTGATAATTACAAGAATCGCATTCTACGCTATGAATGTTTGTCCACCATTAATTCATATGTTGAAAATTTTTATTAATAGTTGAAAATTTCCATTAATACAATGGTTTTAGTAAGGAATAGTTTTCAAAGTGATTAAATCAAAAGTACAAGTACCTTACAAATGACACATCATAAAAGGGTAAAGAGAATTGCCTTCTCTGTTCTATCGTATGGGGATATCACTCCAAWGCATCAACTACAAAAGTCACTCTTTTGAGCCTGGACATCAATGCATTCAGAACCATGGCAAGCATTTTTCCCTTGGCTAGGCACTACCAACATAACCGAGGTGTTTCTTTATAGCAACTGAACCAGGCTGTTGCAGCAGCCAGCCATACCCACGTGATCACGCTCACTCAAGACAGCACTGCCAAAGGAAGCGGCTGCATGCGGACAATTCTAAATAGCAAGGCGACCACACCACAAGAAGTTCCTGTTACCAGGCTGGTCTTTCAGTTAGAGGGCATTTCAGGTGGAAGACAGAATGACAAAATACGTGTGTGCTGTTTTTTCATCCAGTGTGTCCTCTGAGAGCTCTTGTRCAGAAGGCTTGTAGTGTTAAGAGATATGGCAACTTGGTGGCCATTGGATGGAGAGGAGTATGACGTCACCAATGACTTAGTCATAAGTGGATTCTCAGCTTCACGGGCTAGCTGGAGTTGGTCTAAACTAGGTTTCGGAACAAACACATTGCAGGTAACATGACTTCAAAGGCTATGTTTTGTCCTTGGACACTCTTTCTGTCTCTGTCTCTCTGTCTCTCCCTCTCTCTGTCTCTTTCTATTCCTGTCTCTGTTTCTTTCTGTCTTACTGCCTCTGTTCTCTGCCACTGTCTCTCTGTCTCTTTCCTTTCTCTTCTAAGCAACAAGGTGAGACGCTTTTCTATTCTACAATCCGGTTGTCTACCTTACCATAATCTAGAAACAATAGTGCCAAGTGATTCTGGTTTGAAACTTCAGAAACAATGAGCCAAAATAAAGCTTTCTTCTCTTAAGGTGCTTTCCCCCTTACTGTAGTACTTCCCTACTGGCCCAATATCTCCAACAAAACATGTTTATTTCTCTGGTTTTATGGTCAGTGAAAAAAATAGGTCTTAGCATTGTTTCAGTTATTAAAGACATAAGCTGTTCCTGTTGCATCAATATGCAGGGATTAATATTTTGTTTTCATTGTGGCATTTATAACTCCAGCCTCTTATTGTTGGTCCACAAATCAGAATGGTTAAGAGGCAAGGATGGAAAGCAGTGTTCTACAACTCATTACTCAGACTGAACCACATGTTAATTCCATCACCCACAGAAGCAGGTACGTTGAGACCCCAGCATTCACAACCACTTTCAACAACTATACTAGTGTTGAAAGTGGAGTATGAGACAGGCAGCCCGGAGCTTCTGAAATTCTTCACATGTTTTCCCCTCAGGGTAAAAATAGTAAATTGAAATACTGGCACATATTTAGCTCTCAGTGAGAACCAAAGACCAAAGAACCTTCACTTTCCAAACTTGATGAGACCCCAGTAACTTCCTAGAATTCTAGGGACAAAGCAGAACAATTTGTTCAAATAACATCTATAGTTGTTTCTCTTGCCACAATGGCAAAAATATGTAAAACAAAATAGGACAGTAAATTTAATATATTTGACCCATGTTGCAGACACCCAAATTGCATTTGTCATCCAATTCAATAAGTCCATTCTAAAAATAGCATTCATAACCTACAATTTTAGCCATAAAGCATAATCATTTGCTAATTCTTGATTGAAAGTAAGGAATGAAAGAAATGCATGGTTGCTTACTTGTGCATTGATTTTATTGACATTGTTTTACATATAAATAATCTCATATAGGCATTATTGCCACAATGAAAAAGTCAAGTTCCAGGAATGAGGATATAGCTGAGGAGTAGAGGAGCCACTTATCCTGGGTTAGGCTCTGGTTTGATACACAACACTGAAAAAGAAAAAGAAGAAGAAGAAGAAGAAGAAGAAGAAGAAGAAGAAGAAGAAGAAGAAGAAGAAGAAGAAGAAGAAGAAGAGGAGGAGGAGGAGGAGGAGGAGGAGGAAGAGGAGGAGGAGGAGGAGGATCAAAGCGAAAGCACCTCAGCTCGACACAACAGTTTTTAAAGTCTTAGTTACTAACCACARCATTAGCCAGAAAATACTACCGTTTGTTTATATAACACATTTCAAAAGTTGATAATTAGGGGTATATAGTAAATAAAGAAGGGCTGTGGATGTGAATTCTTTTGTATATCTGTATCCAGAGAGGTTCTATCAGCACCTAATACAGATTCAGATATTCACAGCCAACCATGGGACTGAGCATGGGGTCCCTAATGTAAGCGTCAGGAGAAGAACTGAAGGAGCTGAAGGGGTTTCAACCCCATAGGAAGAGCAATAATATCAACTAACCAGAACCCCCAGAGCTTCCAGGGACTAAACCACCAACCAAAGAGGGACCACGTGGAGGGACCCATAGCTTTAACTCCATATGGAGCAGAGGATGGCCTTATCTGGCATCAGGTGGAGGAGATGCCCTTGGTGCTGTGGAGGCTTGATACCCCAGCTTAAGTGTGTACTAGAGTGGTGAGGCAGGACTGGGGTGGGTGGGTGGAGGAGCACCCTCATAGAGGCAGGGAGCAAGGGGGATGGGATGGAGGTATTGTGGAGGGGAGATCAGGAAAGGGGCCCACATTTGAAATGTAAATAAATAAAATAACCAATTAAAAAAAGAAAGAAAAGGAAAAAAGAAAACAGAAAACAAAACAGGTGAGCTCTCTGGAAGAGGGAGATCAGGATAAAAAATTCGAGACCACTCATCACTGCATAGCGATTTGATGTCAGCCTGGGCTGTGTGGGACCTTGGTTCAAAAATAAACAGAGAGACAGACAGACGGGAACAAGGGATTGATGTGTAAGCACTACGTTTTATGGAGCATTCGGGAGATGCTTTACTATGAAACAAACCTGGAGAAAGATTTTAGATCAAGGGGAAGGGGATGGAGATACCACAGCTGGATTGGGGGTGGGAACTGAACGACATGAAAAGGGGCAATCTGGGATCTAGACCAGGTGAGGCTTTATAGGCCATTGTAAGAAAAACAGAAAAACCAAACCAAGCAAATCTTTAAAATTCTAACCAGTTATCTAATTAGTTGACCTCGTTATTTTCATGTAACATGAAATACATAGCAAAGAGCAAATAAAACTGCTAAAAATTACTTTAAAATGTTCCAAATAAAACTGAATTTCTTAACTTTGATGTATAAGGAGTATATGCAGAATTGTATATACATATACGTTGCTCTGTTGTTTGCAGTGGTTCCCAAAGTGTTGGCTTTCATTTATCTTTGGCGACTGGGTCTTCAGCCTCTAAATACCTGTATCTTGAGGCTGACTCTTACAGAGCTTTGTAACCTGTCAGTGGGCAGTGTAGGCAGAGCTGCCCACACCCTGTGATTCAGCTCATCTTAAACCAGAATCGTGCCACTCCCACACACTGTGATTCAAAGACATTTCTTCCCTTCCCTTGCCACGGGGCTGAAAATTACCACATATTTCATTCCCTTGAGTTAGGCTGCTGATAATGATTTGACTACCCTTCAAGAGGACAAGCAAAATAACTCATTATCCATTAAAAATCCTCTCAAATCCAATTAGCCCGGAAGTCACCTACCCTGCACTGTGAGAGCAGAACACCGGTAAGGTTTACTGAGAGTATGAATGGTAAAATCATTAACTCAACCTTTCCAAGGAAGTTGTCCTCGGAAGGGCTCCTTGAGAGGCTGGGAAGCAGGAGGAGGGCACGGAAAACAGAGGACGTGTTTAATTGCCACGCTCCTTCACGACCTAAGGAGCTCAGACAAGCTCCGAAAGCGACTGCATCCATCTTAGATAAAGGGCGAGCCTCTGGAAGCAGAGGGTGTGGGCTCTTGGGTAAGTCATGCCCCACGTTACAAGGCTGGAGAACCGCACACAACAACGAATGTGTGATACAACCCTAGGTGGTAAAACAACAGGTGTTGTAGCTTTTGGGTTACAGTATGCAACAATAGCGATAAGACATCGGTACATATCACTCTTCTGGGAGTCAGATCATTTCAGGGTAGCAAGCAGCTCAGTCTCATGAAAGCAGTCCTACTGAGATGTCCTTGTCATCCCTGAAATGCTCTTCTGATATCCATCCTCCTCCTCTTCTTTGTGATTATCACTTAAAGTGCGTCACCACTAAAGGACTGCGCAGCCAGGAAGTGACGAACGTGGACCTTACTTAACACATACCTAGGCTCCGTCTGTCCCTAGTATGACAGTAATGTTGTTTCTATAAGAAATTTGAGGAAATACCAACACTAGCACAACAGAAGAGTGAGTCTGAAAGTCCCTTTAACATCGGCTGCAGGAGGGGAGTGCAGATAAAATTAAATTTGAATAAATAAATTCAAAGAAGTTGAGTCTGCTCTGTGCTCTGACAGCCTAGTGGAAAACTGACTGTCATAGCCTGTTCCTTTCTTTTCCTTCTTCTTCTTTTTGCTTATTATAATTCACTTCGTTAGCAGTCAATGATTTAAAAAGAATCATTGCATTAATAAAAATATTTTAATGGCGGTGCAATTTATGTTGTGGTTTTATAGATTTATTTTTTTTATAACTTTTTAAAGTTGTCTTCACATTAACTCCTTATCGTAAAAATTCAGAAGCAAAATTAAGAGCCATACAAATTCAAAACCCCTTTTCTCTGCTAGAATTTTGGTCCTGTTTATGTGTTTATCAGAATTGTTATTTCCTTTTTCAAGACTCATTGCCCAGGGGTTAGCACAACCAGAGAGGACTCTGGGGTGTTCTATGAGACACACCAGAAGAAAGATCGTTCTGGTTTTGTTGTCAGGGTAAACTAACAATACACGAGGCCATGGAAGGAAAGTCTGATGGGAGATTCCCCCCTCCCCTTGAAGATCCTTACAAAGGACTAAAGAAACCAGCAGTATCAACTGTCATCCTCATGTGACAAAAGGACACAGGTAGAGATCAGGTCTTGCTGAATAGAAAAACATTAAAGCAGAATGCAGGCAGCTTGAGAAGGAGAGGGAGAAAGGAGGGAGGAAGAGATAAGAGGGAAGGGGAGGGGAAAGAGACAGAGACAGAGACAGAGAGAGAGAGACAGAGACAGAGACAGAGACACAGAGGCAGATATAGAGAGAAACAGAGAGATGCTCTGTTGGGCAGGAGTGCGAGTCTGGTGATCCCAGCCATTTAGGAGACGGAGGCAAGAGAATTGCAAGGTCAGCCTTGGCCACAGAGAGAGCTTAAGGCAAATCTGAGCAACTTTGTGAGAGACTTTGTCTCCATACCACAACAAAGGGCAAAGCAAACAAGCACAGAGAACGTTAGAGCTACAGAATGCTTCTTTAGCTCCAGAACCCATGTTCAAAACAGTGTGGCAAAAATGAGGTGGGAGGGAGAAAACAAGTCTGTGTAGCACACTGAGTAGAACTGAAAGTTGGTAATTTGAAAGAGGAGGCCAGCGATTTTGTTCCACTGTATCTATGTGAGAAGGAAGGCTGTGGATGTACCTCCTGGGAACTGCTTTTGACTAGCCTGTCCAAGGTCCTCCATTCCATTCCCAACGTCACAGACACCCACAAAGCACTCAACGAAATGGAGACAGAAAGAGGAAGATAAAAGACTGAAGAGATTGTAAGAGTAAGATAGAATTTTCGAGATTAATGAGATTTTTCTAAAAATCATTAGGAGACAGGAATACACATGGGACTGATGCTGATTCTTGCTCACAAACAGAAATAAATGAAACAAATCGGACTGAAATAGCCCAGTGTTTCAAACAAGGAATAAAAAAAGAGTTGCCTTTCCAGAGAGGAGGAATAGTCCTCTCTAAACGGAGTGCCAGGCTGATGGTGAGTTTGGCTTTGAATATAGGAAAGATGGAGTAGCCACGAAGAAAAACTATGATGTTAGCAATTCTGAAAAACTACAGTGCTGCTATGCAGGGAAGCTGTGGAGTATCTTAGTAAAATTTTGAAGGAAGATTAACATTAGCTCTCTAGATTATGTGCCATTTACATTTTACAGGAGTGGGATTATAAATATTGTTAGGGGTAATGCCTAACGAGTTAATCCTCCAAAGGCAATCCCCCTGCTCCCCTCCCCTGCATGCATGCAAGCTCGCACAAATTCTTGGAGGATGTACTCTCTGACAAATGCCAGAACATGAGTCATAGGGGACTATTGCATATGAAATTGGAAGTTACAGTGTCTAAGTAAAACAAATGTGCAAATTAAGTCTCTCTACAAACTGATATGCTATGTAGATGTGTATTTGTCAATTTATAGGTCACCTACTTGTTTACTTTGCTTTAGGAAAGAATTTAAGACTAGACATAGGCTCAAATAATGAATACATGGACAAGCAGAAGTTCATGAGAGTTTAGAGAGAGTTTCAAAATAAATCGGAACGTCCTATAGTTCTGGAAGCCAAGATGGATGCTGTTGGATGAAGAAACTTAGAGGAGCAAATACCGTGTGCGTGTATTTCTGACTCAGCCAAAACTGAGAAGAACATGTAGGTAAAAATAAATTTAGCATGTGTTACATTCACATCAGAAAGAGATTATAGGTTCAGTGAACAATATAAATGGAATAAAATTAAAACGGTGACAAAAATATATAAGAAAATAGATCCTTACACAGTGATTGCCGGCATAAAATAAAACGATTAAAGAAAAGTCTGAACTTGCTTTAATCCCTGAAGCATGAGAAGCTGCCATATAAGTAAATAAATAGAAATAAAGCTATTTCAGGAAAGCAGGAATTAAAAGGAAGCGGGATTAGCAATTTTAACAACAGAAAAACTAACTTACAGATGGCTTTAGCATTTGTGAGACAAATGGGGAACTCTGCTTCAACAAATGATTGATGAACAACACCTGAGGCAGATTGAGCTCTGACTTTATACATACTGTTCAAATCCAGGCACAGAAACGAATACCATTTGGAATGCAAAGGAAGCTTCACGAATTAATAGTGTTATGAACATAGACAAGCATATACACCAGTGTCAGAGTTTATTGAATGAAAACAAACTCACAAAGCCCAGTGGATTCAATGCCAGCATGCTGCCGGATAAATCCTACTTATTTTATAATCTGGCCAAGGTGAATGTATGTACTTTTATTGCTTTTTTTTTTCCCTTTCCCTCTTGAGACTATAGAGCCCTGACTAGCCTGGAACTCAGAAATCCAGCTGCCCCTGCCTCCCCAGTGTTAGCATTAAAAGCTAAATACCTGAACCAATATGCAGTGCTCTTTCAGTCCAATCTTAATTAGTAATATTAACTCCCATACTATAGAACATACAGTAAACATAGTCTTACAAACGTATGTGGTTTACAGAATGTGATTTAAATTAAAGAGGGTTTTGAGCAGAGCATGAAGATCCTTGCGCCCACAGATCTCCAGGGAAACCAGGAATGTTAAGCACGCAGGATTGTCTTCTCAATAGGAAAAACCTGTTCTTCTATCCAGCAAGCTGGGAATAGGAAGGAATTAACAGCCTGGTGATCTGTGTTATCTGTTGGACCAGGCCATGTCAAGCTCCTACAAGCAAGGTCAGGGGTTTGGAAATGATCCTTACATCCAGGGGGTTCCCCCAAGCCTCTACAACCAGGATCAGGGGTGGATAGTAATATAAAAATGACTTTTATAGCCAGAGGCTCCCCCATGCTCCCACAACAAGGACCAGAGGTGTTCAATAGCCCAAATGACCTGCTATTTGGATGAGCAAAACCACGCTAGACCCTTAGGCCCTTAGCTACCGCAGACAGCTTATCTATTTCTAGAAGCCATCTTCTTGGAAAAAATGGCACTACTTTGAGTTTCAATGTAATTACTCTTTCTTGTGCACCAGGAATTGCATTACACTAGGAAACTTTTTTCCAAATTATACAGGGTTTAAGCACACTGGGAATAAACCACCCGTTATTAGACTCCCCGAAGTCTGATCTTGGTTGAGGAAATCAATCTGCACGGGGTTTTCATTCTTATCTCTTCGATTGGTTCWTGTCCTTGTCTGACACCTGCAGGGATCATCTCAATAGAGGATACATCAGAGTTTCACAAGTAGGCTGATCGAAATGTTAATGGGGTCTCTATTGATTGATAGGAACTCAGACTGGTCTCAGGGAAGATGCTGCTGCTCTCCAGCTAGGAGAGGCTCAATAGAGAGCAAGACAGAGAACTCGGCCCTCAGCAGGATATGTCCTGTTCAGTCCAGACAGGTGACGAGGTGGTTAGGTGGCTAGATGGGTAGATGGCTAGGTGGGCAGTTAGTTATGCAGTCTTCCACAGCAGGGAGGAGGGAGCTGAAATGAGACCCAAGGAGCACTTGAGATGTCTATTTGTGATACACAGAAGGAGTCAGATCACTAGGTCTCAGACATCCTGGATTTATGCATTCATCAATTTATGGAGTCCAATGCAAGGAAAACCCAATCAAATAAGGAAGAAATTAACTAGAAAAGAATAAAACAAAACAGCAAAATAAGAGCTAATGAATCAAAGAGCATCTAGCCTCTGAAATGACTAATAGACAATTCTCAGGTAACTGTTCACAGAACCAGATACAATTCTGAGATACATAAAATCTAGCAGAAAAATAAATGACTTCTGATACTATTGTGATTTTAATCTATAAAAGGAATACTCTTTGTAGCTATGTGAGAACAAAATGTAAAAAAAAAAAAAAATCTAGTAGAAGTGACCAGAATTTCAGAAATTTTGTATGTAAAATATCAAAATTAATGGAGTATAAAATAGGAAGGTAGAAGAGGCCATAACTTGCTAATGAAGTTTGGTGGTGATTAGCATGCATTGCAGCTCTGCAAAGAAAATCCACAGACCAAATGCATTTGATTAATAAGGTCTTGCAAACTGTCAAGGAACTGGTGCAGAATGGAGAAACAGAACGGAAGTTTTCCACTTATTTTCTCTGAAGTTAAAGCAACTTTGATTTGAAATGGAAACAAAAGAAAGTGCAAGCAAAATTAAATAATTAAAAGAATCATGTGCTTATGTAAATTCTGGCAAGCATGCAAAAATGGAAAAAAAACTTTAAAATCCTTCATCATGACCAATGAGAGTTGACTTCAGGGATATGATTATTGTCTTATAACAGAAAACTGATTATTTCCTAGATTGGTATAAAAACAATAATCGTACTATTATATAAAAAAGTTGTGATAGAATTAAGACCTTGTTGCTATTTGTTTTTTAAATATAGGAAGCTATAGAGGAAAACTTCTACAGGTCATAAAATCTGTAGTAACAAAGCCAGGATATTCAGAATAGATAGATCATGTTCTATGGTTGAGACCACTAGGCATGTGCCTTGACACTGCAATTCTGAATACTCTGTCCTAGCCAGTTTTAAAAGAAGAGACAAAGAAATGAGAATATAAGGAATAGAAGAATAAATGGTGGGGTTTTTTTGGTTGCCTCGAAAATCACCTAAAATACTTTCAAAAATCAAAAATCAAAACCAAAGCAGATGGCAAGTTTTCTAGCTAATGATAAATTTGGTAGAACTAAAAACATCTCGGTATGAGTTAGGGATTAATCTATAATAATGTAGCAAACCTACAGGAAAATTTAAACCCTATCAAACAACATTGATAAATGCAAATCCCTTCATGCTTAGAATGCAAATCTAACCATGGAGAAATTAACTTTTGATAAACATGTATACAATGCTACACAAATTAGTTCAAAACTCCTATCTGACTATCAGGAGTTCATCACGACAGGAGGAATACAACGTTTGTATCCTTTTACAACTTTATAATCTATTGAGTAACATTAAGTACTCAAAGCTGGGTGGTGGTGGTGGTGGTGGCAGCAGCAGGCACACACCTTTAATCTCAGCACTTGGGAGGCAGAGGCAGGCAGATTTCTGAGTTTGAGGCCAGCCTGGTCTACAGAGTGAGTTCCAGGACAGCCAGGGGCTACACAGAGA
>BDUI01002268.1:11578-36021 GCA_002335545.1 Apodemus speciosus | reverse complement strand
AAAAAAAAAAAAAAACCCAAAAACCTAACCAAAACAATAAGTACTCAAAACTCAATGTTTTTTTCAGTGAGGCTTACTTGTCATATAATCCTATCTACCTTGGTTGCTTTGCCAAAGCAAAAGGAGGCTCGTTGATTGCATCATAATTAGTAATATTAACTCTAGTGACACACACACACAGTGTCTACAATAACTACTGCATGCACACATATAGTTTACAGAAGAATGCAAGTTTAAAAGGCCACAGCAGAGTGCCAGGGGCTTCAGAAGTTGGCTGAGAGGACATCTGTATAAGATAATGAATCATGCTTGTTGGGAACCGGTGAGCTTGGCTCAACGCCCCCAGCTGAGCTGTTTGCACAGGCTTCTTGAGAGCAAAACATCCCGTGATCCCGTGGCTTAGCTTGATTCCTGCCTTCCCGCCCGGGACTTCCAGGTGCCTGACCTATGGCTATGATTGTTTTCTCCTGTTCCCTTCCCTGGCCTCTAGGATATATATTGCTGGTCACTCAGTAAAGCTTTGGCATTCTCCTTACAGAATGGCCCGTGTCTGTGTTTTATGTCAACCCCCCAGGCCTACGCCCGATACTTGGTACTGTGGGTGCAGATTTTGGAAGACTAAGGTCTGCTGAGATGCGGCGAAGTGATAGAGCTCTTCAGGTTCCCGGGAAAATAGGGACGGAGTTAGGTTCCTTGGGCTTGAGGACGAAGGTAGGTTCCCGGTAGGAAGGGACGGACAGAGTAGGGGACTGCACGAGTACCGAGGAGTTTTGAGACTGTGCAGTTTTTAAGCCAACAACAGAATGGGATCAGCGGTCTCAAAAACAAAAGTAAAAACTGCTTTGGTGCACCTATTAAGAAAGGGGGGGGGGAGATTAAGCTCAAGGAGGAAACTGTAGAAAGGTTCTTGGACATTGTTGCGGCTAAGGCTCCTTGGTTTTTGGAGGAGGGGGTACATAAATATCCCCCAATGGGACACCTGACAGGATTGTTCCAAGGAAAGTTGGCCAGCGAAAGGAGAGGAACGTATTGGGGAGTACATGGTGCAAGAAACAAAGTGAAAGTAGGAACTGCATCAAGCAAAGTAAGTACTGGATGGCGCCTTGAGAACAAGTTCCACCTTACAATTGGTGGTCAGGGGTAGATTTGTTTAAGCAACAGGATACTAGGATTAAGGTTAAAATAGCTAGGGTGTGACAGCAAATTGGGATGGAGAATTTTATTAGGCAAATTGTCTGAAGTCTAGAACTGCATCGGGCAAGAGGAATAGGGAATAAAATAAAAAGTAAAAAAAAAAAAAAAAAAACAGACGGATTTTAGAAACAAGAGAAAAAGAGAAGGAAAATGGATTTCAAAACTCTCCTAGGGACAGGGGGAAACATGGAGACGTCCTGCTACCTCTATGGACCCTACTGGAGGTATTCTTAGTACTGGTTACAAGTGTTCTTCCCTCTCTATGTATTGTCTTTGGTGCACCAATTTGTCCACATGTGTCTGTCCTTGTTTCATTGTTTGAGTGACTGTTGTCCTATCTTTCATGTTTAGAAAAAGATAAAAACTTTGCTGGAGGTCCATCTCTTGATCCAGTCTCAGTTTACACAGCAGAGGCTGATTTAAGATGCCCTGCATTTAGCTAGGAGTCAAGCACAGCTGGAGAAAAGCTACTTTTAAAAGGGCCAGCAGCTTCACAAGTTCTAGGGCAAGTAGGCTGATGGCTATTTCTCCTAGAAAATTTTCTGCAATTGTGATTATTGGGTCCAAAATGCTTTTTCTCTTGAATTACAGCTAGAAAACAATTTGGTTTAAATTTATAAGATTAGTGTAGTCACTTCATTTTTGTTTCTGATTGGTCTTAAAGGTATAAATATGTTTTGCATGTCTTGACTATAGAGTATTGGCTTATAAGTTATTGGACATGATTAAAAATTACATTGGTAACGAAGTTAGTTTAAAACTGGTAACTCGGGGTTGGAGTTATCTTAACACATGGCATGACTCAACCCAGGAAAAACAGGCCTCTAAAGATACTTCTAAATTGGCATAACGTTTTGTGTGATTCTTATTCTGAAAATTAGACTTATAAGGGATAAGATTTAAAACAATGTCTCTTTAATGAGGTATTACAAGTTATATTGTCATGCATTCAAACATAAGAGCTTGCAGACAAACTTTGTGAAAGTGTAACGTGTTTGCCATTGATTTTAAAGAGAATAGATCATTTAAAATTGGGGTTTGCTATGCTCTAATATTGCAAGAGAAAGAATTATGGTTAACAACTGCCAGTGTACCATTGACTGCAGTTTGCAGTCTGATCAAAGGCTTACGATTCTTAACTCATATTTTGTAATTAAGATGATTTCTAGGATAGTTAAAAACCGCTGTGGCCAGTGTGGCCTGTTACCACTTTTTCACAAACTTTGTTGTATACAGTGGTAGAAGCAAACTTTAACTCCCCAAGATTGAAAAGATCTCAGTGGGAATTCATTTGGTATCAAACAGGCTACTTTTAAACTTTTAAAAATTTGTAGATAAGACTACTAAAAACAGCTAGTAGAATTTTTCTGGGAACCCTCAAATTTCAGATTCCTTTTGTTATTCAACCCTCATACAATGGGGTCTGGATGCAGGCCACTGCACTGCAGGACAGATTGGGCTTAGTCTCAGGCGAATAGGCTCAGGTTAGAAAATAGTTTACATTTGAGTAAATGAGAAGCTCCGAGCTGCCTCAGTGGAGGCTTGTGAGGCACTGCTTTTGTCTTGAAATTCCCTCCTAGGAAGTTTCAGGCCAAAAACATTATTGACAGATCTATACAGGTGTGGTTCAGAATACGGTTCAAACTTAAGATCTATGAAAGGTTAACAAGGCTATAGAGAACTTACGAAGACATTAAAATCTGGCCTGCCTACTCCATTCAAAAATTATTACGGATTCAGAAGGTGGTTTTTTGCTTTGCATCCTGATAATTGTAAAACATTTATTGGCTAACACATTGCTCTAAACTTACCACAGGAAGACTTAAACCTCAGTTCTCAAGGTGTCATGCAAATTAACTGGCAAAAGACAACTTTACAGAGAAGGCTGCAGCTAAATTAGAAATAGAACATAGTAATATTACATCTTATGCTAGATAGAACTTCATTTCTTGACTCCTGTCTTGTGCTTTGCAATGTTTCTTTGAATACTAAATCATGTGTTTTAGTCCCATTCTTTTCTGTAGTTTGAAAAGTCTCTAATGAACAGGAAGAAGAAATTGGATTGTTCTAGCAGACTGTGTGTATTGACAAACTCCTGATGCTACTGTGGTTGTGAAAATTCCTGGWATTGTGCCTATCCCTCTAAATGATGAATGGGAGACTTCCTGACACCTTGTATCACCATAAGAGAGACTTTGGCATTATTGCCACCCCTGATTAAAAAAGGTCTGGGTCTATGGCACTGGGGTTTTTGGCTTGTGGAGCTGCTACATTGGGATTGTTCCTGCTAAACCATATATGCAAACAACAAAACCAGTCCAGAGCAGTAACTGAACAAGTGCTTATGTCTATGGCACAGGATAATACATMTGCTCAAVTTTGGCTCAGCCTGTATSGAGAATAGTTRGTCTATGACGGGCAACTCCTTTCTAGTCCACACCAACCTAAGACAGGGGCTCTGGGACTGGCAGAGATTCCCAGAGACGGGTAATGTGAGTTGGACGGAAGGTGTCCTAAGACGCTATTCGTTCTTAAAAAATAAAAAAGGGGGAGCTGTTGGGAACCGGTGAGCTTGGCTCAATGCCCCCAGCTGAGCTGTTTGCACAGGTTTCTTGAGAGCAAAACATCCCGTGATCTCGTGGCTTAGCTTGATTCCTGCCTTCCCGCCTGGGACTTCCCAGGTGTCTGACCAATGGCTATAATTGTTTTCTCCTGTTCCCTTCCCTGGCCTCTAGTACATATATTGCTGGTCACTCAGTAAAGCTTTGGCATTCTCCTTACAGAATGACCCGTACCTGTGTTTTATGTCAATCCCCCAGGCCTACGCCTAGTACTGTGGCAGCGTGGGTACTGTCAAATTGAGGCCCCGCTGGGATCCGGAAAGAGAGGAGCTCTGCAGGTTGGAGTCTCCTCGGAAGCGGAAGCGGCAATGCTAGTGCTGTGAAGATCTGCTGGAGCTGCTGGATTCAAGATTGATGGAGTGAGGCTGTAAAAGCTTGCCTGAAAGGTGAGAAGCTGAATGGGGCAGAGAACTGGAGATGGATCTGAGGCAGGAAATGGTGAGACAAGTCTAGGTGGTAGTTGAATATGTCGTGAATAGGTAATTGAATAGGTTGTGTCTTAATAGAGGCTTGAGCCAGGTTGATGTCTCAGGTGCTGATGGCATGTCTTGACTTTGGTCCTCGTCAAATAACTAGGGTTTCAAATGATAGATTGGTGTGAGACCCTTCTATCTCATTGTTTTGTCACTTTTGGGGTCCAGGTAAAGGAGTTATACACTCCCCTTGTCTGTTGTGTCTGATAAGTTCTTGGTCCTCTTTCCTGGGATGTGATTTTAATGTGGCCATGGCTGGCATGTGCACAGTTACAATCCATCCAATAAACCTAGAGACTGAGTTTCTGGGTCCAGAAATAATTCATGTGATGGAATGATTGGTCCCTGAAAGAGGTGGTGTAGTTTCTGGTCTCATTCAGAGAAATCTACTTAAAAGGTGCTTGTAAAATGGAGTCTCCCAGGGAAAGACAGCTTGAAAACTAAAAACGAACTTAATGAAACCAAACCAAAAATAAATAAATAAATGCCTACATTATTTAATACAACGTTTAGTAATTAAGAGTATGGCATAGCCTGATCTTAACAGACGAGAAGTTTTTAATATTTTAAGTGTATGTTAAAACTTGTATAAAAATAGTACTTACCTTTAAATACATCTTAGTGCTTTTAGACTTTTACAGCAGAATACCATGCAATGGATGGACCAAAATAGCAGGGTTTTTTGGCACAGTTTTGGATGTACAGAAGTCCAAGATCAAGGTGGTGAGAATTTGTATCTGGTGAAGACCCATTTCCTGGATCCCATTTAGTCATTTATACTTAGTCTCCACACAGTATAAGTGTGAATCCCGGTAGTTGAAAGTCCGACTCTTATGATCTAATATCCTACAAAAGACTCTACTTCCAAGGACCATTACAGTGATATCAGTTTGTGCTTAGCATTAGGAGCATGCCGGTTTTGAAGTGAAAGAGAACAGATTATCAAGACTAGGATGCAATCTAAAGGTACTATGTGTGCGTGTGCATATATATATATATATATATATATATATATATATATGTATGTATAATGTAGATCCACATACATTTACACAGAGAAACGGTCTGTTAGTAGGGTACAGAATTGGGAAAATTAGTTCAACTTATAAAGAACTCATCACTAAAATCCAGTTCAAATTGAATTCAACACAGACAAAATTTTGACATAATTCCAAAGGGAAAATTTTGAACAAGTAAAAGAAATTGTCAACTAGCAGTGTAAAAATATATGTTGATATGATTTAAAATGAGAGCCKAGTTTAATAAATGACTTCTTCCCTGAAGGCTACAAAAGGGTCAATTTTAAATTCTGAAACTCAGTTTTCTAGGAAATTTGAAATTACGCATTTAGGAACCTCTATTGGATATTAGTCAGGGAAGCAAATTTACAGAAAGATAAAATGGTGTTATAATGAGAATGGTTATTAAGCAAATGAAGAGATTCTTATCACTTCATTGAGAACTGTAGTTAAAGCCAAAGAACAATTTCATTTATTTTGACTAATTGACAGGTTTTATGACAGTTCTCAGCATAATGTAGAAGAGTAGATGAACGGAGATGTTTTGCAGTTCAGGCTTGTCACTTTAAGTGGATGGAAATGGACATGGACTGAGCAATCCTATCTCTTACAGAACTGTAAGAAAAACACAGGTGCACCATGATGGAAAGGTATCAGGGATTTCACTGCGATACTAATTTTGGTGTCAGAGATGGATGCAATCTAACTTTTTATTTCTAAGACATTGGAAAAGTAAAATGTGGGACACTAAAACAGCAGAGCATGAATAGAACTTAAAGTGTTAAGGGGAAGTGCAAGATAGCATGTTTTTGTGTTGTGTCTATATCACAACATAAATATATGCATTTTTCTATCCATACAGCATAGTTTTGGTTACCCGTATATATGTCAGACAAATCTAAGGGCTCAGAAGCTAAAAACCCTGTAACTATAAGATAAAATAAAATAATAAAATAACAGAGCTATTAAACACTTCAGGATGACAAAGTCAACTTTCTTTAATGAAAACCCATAGAAGACAAATATTTGTAATAAAATAGTCACTAAAAATGCTTTTTACAGAAATACTAAATATAACAATGGAGATGAAACAAATTTATAATACATTTAGCTAAACAATAACAGGTCTCTCTCCTTTGGCATATGACTTCCAAGGTCATGGGAGTTTGAGTGGATTTACAGTACTGCTATGTATTCTCTCTTATGGAGACAGCCTGGAATCTAAGCTAAGAATGGTTGGTTGCTACCATATAGTCATGGCACTATTGCACTCACAGACACATCTTGGTTAGGATTGCATAGTAGCTGGTAGAGTGTATCTCTACGTAACAGCATTGATGCCTTGCCTTGCCCACAAAGCTGAAAGGTACCTTCTGGCATTTTGAAAGCTATCCAGTACTCAGAATTTTCCAGCTTAGATCAAGCATATAACAAAAGTGTGTGTTGCATGAAGCAATGGGAAAGATCTCATTAGAGTTCTGGTGGGCACCCAAGAGGAATGACAATAATTTCTATTAATTTGGGAATCTCTCTGGTTGCCTTGCCAACAACTGAAAAGGAGGGGCCTGAGACTTTTGCCTGAAACAGTGACTTCTAGGACTGCCATTATCCAGTCATGTAGGCTGTCTTCCTTCTATCTAATCTATCTTTAGCTCATTTTTTTAAAATCGTCTTACACAGTGATAGGTTTCTATATAGTTTTTCTATAGGTTCTTAATGTTGGTTAATCCTCCTTCCCTCCTCGCACTTCTCAGTCATCCTACCACTATCTCTGGTTAACCCTTTCCATATCCAATGTTCTACCTTTCTAGTTTCACATTGTCAATGTTATGCTAGATCCTGTCCTCTAAACTATGCATCATAATGTTTCTTCTAGCTTTCTAGATTTTAAAACTGCTCCAAGTTAAACACACATATAAAAAAAAGTCAAAGCTAGGATCCACCTGTGAAAGATAACGTGACATTTTTTCTCATCGGGTCTGGGTTATATCTGTAGACAACTGCTATTTTAATCCTTTATTGAAAGGGATTCCCTTCACAGTTAATGATGAATGCAGAGATTCATGTTTGCTCAAAGGACTTAGGATAAATGGTTGGTGACTAAACCTTAAGCCTTTTTGCTATCTTCTCTGTAGTTTAGAACACATCACGGCAGAGAAAGCAAACATTTTCTAGCTAGCCTGTAGGGACAAATTTWCCAGGTCAAAAGCAGCCTGATTTCACCATGAATCAGGTGTGGCATGGTTTGCATTAAGCTCTTTCTATCAAGTTCTGGCGACTAAACAGCAATATGTTTAGGGGTGGGGACTATGGGTACTCAATGACAAATAAGAGATAAACCCACATCTGCATTGGGCTTTTTATTTGACAGCCTATGATATTTGAAAGAGGCACTCCTCCCCTCATCATTTTTTAAAAGATATACATCTATGTATTTTAGGAAGCTTATCTAGTAGTAAGATTTCTCAAAGGTATTTAGTATTAGTCATGCCTTTCCAAATTCCCTCATCTACTCTGCCTTTTCACTCCATTTTCCATTTTATTCTCTTGTTCCATTATTTCCCCCTCTCTTTTTTAAATAACACCTGTGTTCTATTTATTCCCACTCTTCCTAAGACCCTTTACTACTTTTCTGACTTCTATGACTCAAATTTGAACTTGTATCAAAAGAGTCAAATCTAGCATCTTTTTTTTATATAGATAATGATCAATTGAGATGCCCACAACTGGACAATGTATATGGAAGAAGAGACTGGGGGGGGGGCTCCACTTTAAATAGCACATGTATATATCCTACTCTTTCCCCTAAGCTTCAGTGATCATTGGGGAAGAGGTGATAGAAAGAATGTAAAAGCAAAATGTAGTGAAATCCTACCCCTTGCTGCTGAGCTATTGGTAATTGGTGGCTCTTGCAAAGGTAGAGACAGTTTACTTCAGCGATGTAACTCTCAAGAGAATATCCACAATCAGACTATTTTACACCCACACACATACAGTCAGTACTGAGTAGACTCCAGGTTTAAAGCAAGAGCATATGAAATTGGAAGGAAAAGGTTGTAGGTAAAGGTAGGAAAACATGTTTTAAAATGAGTGAATTGAAAGAAAGAGCAGGAAACTAGAAAGAAGGGCTATGAAATTCTATTTTAGCATAGGATACAGCCATTTCAAGCATGATCTCACAATTTTTGTTGTACTAGGTCTGCAGAAAGCTGAGCTTGTCATCAGCCAATTATATAGACCAAGGAGAGACAAGTGAAGCCCTACTCCCCCCCTTTTTATTGAACAATTGGCTTTTAGTGGATTCTGGGTAAGAGCTATGGCTTTCAGTTGTGTATTCAATGGTTATTCCACTAAATTACTAAGAGTAGTTCTAAACTTTTGCCGCACAGATTATTCAGATTAAAGTTAATTGGACACAAAAATACTTAAGGTATGGGAAAGGGACTTATAGACATGTCAGAGGAGAGAATGACATGGATGTCAAGATGAAAAAGGGGTAAGTTGGTGTCTCAGGATTTTCCCTGTCCAATTAAGTCAGTGCAGCAGGAGGCTTTTGATAGAACAGGGAAAAGGGAGGTGGAGTAAAGAGGTGCAGAGACAGGGAGCCTCTCAGAGGAGAGAGAAAGGGCAAGATGGAGGCGTACATGAACCAGTATGGTTTTAACCAGCCACAGGCAGTTATGATAACATAAGGTTAGAATAATTGGGATTAAAGCCTTTATCACTATCAATTGATTCTGAAATTATTTTATTGACATCTTGTAAACTGAGAATTTATTGATACACAAATCTGGTTAATTATAAGCTTCAATAGTTTTGATTTACTTGGTTACTGGAATGTGGGACCACCGATTACAGGGGTTTGTGGTGTGGAGGGAACTGTCAACTAGCGACTCCAGGGACAAGGGAGGCAGATGCTGTGGGGGCTAGTTAGAGTTGCAGGCGATGGAGCACAGGAAGCCTGCTGGCCCAGCTGGGGAGTTGGAGGGTTCTTTAATATTTCCCACTACAAGTTGGTAGTAAATAATTCTATTGCACATACATAGATTTTTCAAAGCAAATTTAGGTTGTGAAATTAGGAAGATGGCTTTTATATATTGACAGGTCTACACACACATAAATTTTTTCTGAAAATGTTTTTGGTAATGAAAAGCTTAAAATGATTTTTAAAATATAACAAAAAACATGAGACTAAACAAAACTATCACATTGAAGTTGGGCAAGACAGTACAATAGAAGGTAATGAGCCCACAAGAATACAGAAGAGTCAGATCCATTTATTTGCACCCTCAGGAATCCCATAAAATTGAAAGTCATATGTGTGGAAAGGATCTGCTGCAGAGCTGTGCAGGCCCTGTGCTTCCTGATTCAGCCTCTTCAGGTTCATAAAAGTTTTGACTTAGATCATGTTGATTTAGAAGGCTCTGTTTTCTTGGTGTCCTTCACCCCTTTTTGCTCTTACCCTCTTCCCAACTCTGCTTCTAAGGGTTCCTCTGAGTACCGGGGGAGGGATTTGATGAAAACATTCAATTTAGGGCTAAGTTTTTCAAGGTCTCTCATTCTTTGAGTAATATCTGGCTGTGGGAACAAATTGGCTCCCATCTATGGGGTGTTTTAAGTTTAGACTAGCCATATTTTGCATTATGATATGGCCACAAGCATGTGGGGGGACTGGAGTGAAAAAGTAGTAGTTCTAATGAAAATCACACCATGTTCATATATTTGAGTACTTGATTCCCCGTTGATGGAACTGTTTGGGAAGGATTATGAAAAATGGTCTTATTAAAGGAGGTGTGTCACTAGAAGCCTTCTTGAGGTTTCAAAATACTCCTACCACTTCTGTTATGTACTTGTCTTACTGTTTGTAGATTAAAATGTGAGTTTTCGGCTGCAGCTCCAGTGTCTGCTGCTATGCCCCTGCCATGATAATAGACTCCTATTTTTCTAGATTTGTAAGTCAAATCCTCCTCCTGGTTCTTACGTTGGTTATGGTGTTTGACCACAGGAATAGAAAAGTAAGCAAGTAATGTATAGACATACACATTCACACACATACACACATTTTCTGTTTTTCTTTTTATTGAAAATAAAATTTTGCCCTCACATAATGTATCCTAGTCAGTTTCTCCTCTCTTTACTCTTYACAGCTCTTCCCCACCTACCCTCCCATCTGCACCCACCCTCTTTCTGTCTCTTATTAGAAAATAAGCAGGCTTCTAAGATACTAATAAAATAAAATGTGACATAATAAAATCACAACAAAAACTAACACATTGAGTTGAACAAAGGAAGGAAAAGAGCCCAAGAGAAGGTATAAGAGTTAGAGACTCACTCAGGAATCCCATTAAAAAAAATCTAAACCGAAAGCTATATTATACAGAGGACATTGTGAACACCCGTGCATATTGCTTCAGTTTCTGTGAGTTCATATGAGCTTTAATCAGGTTGATTTAGAAGGTCTCATGTTCTTAGTGTGTCATCCCCTCTGGGTTTTACATTCTTACCACCTTCACTTGCATATGGTTTTCTAAGCTCTGAGGGGAAAAACTTGATACATAAGAGAAGCTTTCTCCTCCAGCAGATAGGCACAAATATAGCGACCCACAGCCAGACGTTATGCAGAGTACATTCTGTAACAAAAACACTGGAAATCGGTGCAAGCTCAATGGAGGCACCAGTTTGAGATCTCCCTCTTCAAGGAGCTGAGTAGGCATGATCTTCAGCAATGGAACCATTAGTGCCAGTTTATAGAGAGCAACTTACTGTCTTGGCAACAACTTGGGTTGTTTTGGGATTCTCACGGTGGCCTCTGACCAATAAGTCAATTAGATGTAACTCGAGCCTAATATCGGAAGCTTTGCTTGGTGACAAGAGATGGCCAGTTAGGTCCGTCTCCCCAATTGTTTGGTGATTTCATTTACATTTCCTTCATACATATTTATATATATATATGATTTCTACTGTATTATGTCTCCATTCTACCTGTTCAAATGCCCATTAATTTTAGCTATCTCTTTCCATATCCCCTTCCGCTTCTTCCCTTTCTCATTACCCACTAGATCCTCCCATTCCCAAATGCCTCCCACCCATCTGTAAACATTTATTCTATTTCCCTTCTCTGATGAGATCTACCTGTTTCCTCTGCTCTTGTATGCAATAGCTAACAGAATAGTGATAGCTATAGATAAGGCAAGTATTATGGGGAGACATTTTCTTCTCCTATTCCCTCGAAACAGTCATCACAAACTGGATCAAAATAACTCTCTGACAGTTATCTCAGCATTGAGTAATAGCTTCGGGAGTGAAAAACAAACAAAATATCATGTAAAAATAACCAGCTTAAAAATAAGTCAGCTTTAAAAATACCATATACCTGGCCCAATTACTATATATACACTTCAATTCTGGACATCACCCACATGAGTACAAAATGTGAATAAAGACTATATTCTGCTGTGCAAAACTCCCCTGCACAGGATGTATCAGATTTCTGAGCTGTGACTGAATAAATCTATATAGAACAAATTTAAAGCACCTTTCCAGATTATAAATATTATACTATTTTAATTTTAGTTATAAATTATTTATAATTTTTTAAAATTATAAATATTAATTTAAAAACACTACAGTATTGTAAAGAGTGAAATAATTTAATTTTGGAGCTTTTGTATTCATATTTAATAATATTTAAAATATGACTGAATTCTCCAACTAAATTGATAAATAAACCAAATAGTTTAAAACTTAGACTTCTAGTTTATCCCAGAGTTGACTCTCCTGCAGGTCCAGATGTCTCTCCCAGTACTTTCTTCCTCTGCCCTCCCAGCTGACCCTCTGTCCACTTGCCCACCTCCACCTGAATCCACCCCCTATCTGCTGTCCATCCCAGGATGACTATCCTACTTCCCCCTTTCAGTGAGATTCACACACTCCTCCATTCACCCAGCTCTCCTTATTACTTACCCTTTGGGGGGTTTGTGGATTACATCATGGTTATCATTTACACTATGGCTAATCTTGACTTATAAGTGACTACATACCCTGTTTGTCTTTATGGGTCTAGGATGATCCTCACTCAGGATGATTGTTTCTATTTCCATGCATTTGCCTCCAAATTTCATGATGTCATCATTTTTTTAACAGCTGAGTAGGACTCCATTGTATAAATAAATGTACCATGTTTTCTTTTTCCATTTTTCAGTTGAGGAATCTCTAGGCTATTTTCAGTTTCTGACTATTATGAATAAAGCTGCCATGATCCTAGTTGAACAAGTCTCCTTGTGGGATGGTGGAGCATCCTTCAGGCACATGCCCAAGAGTGGGGTAGCTGGGTCTTGAGGTAGATCTGTTCCCAGTTTTCTGAGGAATGACCAAATTGATTTCCAAAAAAGGGCTGTTCGAGTTTGCATTCCCACCAGCAATGGCGGAGTATTCTCCTTGCTCCACATCCTTGCCAGTATGAGCTGTTGCTTGTGCTTTTGATCTTAGCCATAATGCTGTGTATAAGACAGAATCAAAGAGACATTTTGATTTGCATTTCACTGATGGCTAAGGTTGTTGAATTTTTTCTTTAAGTGTTTCTTGACTATTAGGGATCTCTCTGTTAATAAAATTTCTCTGCTAATGTTTGTGCCTCATTTTTATTGGGTTATTTGGATTGTTGATGTCTAGTTTCTTGAGTTCTTTAAATGTTTTGGATATCAGAATTCTGTTGAATGTGGGGTTTATGAAAATCTTTTATCATTCTGTAGGCTGCTGTTTTACCCTTTTAATGGTGTCCTTTGCCTTATAGAAGCTTTTCAGTTACATGAGGTTTCCTTAATTGTTGATCTTAGTACCTCAACTATTGATGTTCTGTTCAAAAAGTTGTCTCCTGTGCCAGTGCATTCAAGGCTATTCCTGATTTTTCTTCTATTAGATATAGGGTATCCAATTTTATGTTCAGGTTTTTGATCAACTTGGACCTGAGTTTCATGCAGAGTGATAGATACAGATCTGTTTGCATTCTTCTACATGCTGACATTCATTTAGACTAACACTATTTGTTGAAGATGCTGTGTTTTCTCCATTGTATATTTTTGGCTTCTTTGTCAAAAATCAAGTGTCCATAGTTGTGTGGATTTACTTTTGGGTTTTCAATTCAATTCCACTGATCAATTTGTATGTTTTTATGCCAGTATCATGCGGTTTTTATCTTTATTGCTCTGTAATACAGCTTGAATTCAGGAATGGTGATACCTCCAGAAGCTCTTTTATTGTACAGAATTGTTTTAGCTATCCTGGGTTTCTGTTTTTCTATATGAAGTTGAGTATTTTTTCTTCAGGGTCTGTAAAGAATTGTGCTTGAATTTTGAAGGAAATTGTATTGAATCTGTAAATTGTTTTTGGTAAGACAGCAATTTTCACTGTTAATCCTACTGATGCATGAGCATGGAATATCTTTCAACCTTCTGGTATCTTCTTTCTTTCTTCAAAGACTTGAAGTTCTTGTCACACATGACATGAACTTGCTTGGTTAGAATTATATCAAGATATTTTTTGTCTCTTTTTAAAGGGTGTTGCTTCCCTAATTTCGTTCTTAGCCTATCTATCATTTGTATATTAGAGGGCTACTGATTTTTTTTAAGTACACTTTGTATCCAGTCACTTTGCTGAAGATGTTGATCAACTGTAGGAGTGCTCTGCTAGAATTTTGGGAGGTCACCTATGTATATTATTATCTGCAAATAAAGATTTTTTTGAATTCATTCCCAATTTATAGCCTATTGATTTCCTTTAGTTGTCTTATTGTTCTAGCTAAAACTTCCAGTACTATATTGAACAGCTAGGAAGAGAGTGGATAGCCTTGTCTTGTCCCTGATTCCAGTGTATTTGCTTTTGGTTTTTCTCCGTTTAATTTGATTGGCTCTCAGGTTGCCGTATATTGCCTTTATTACATTTAGGTATGTGTCTTGTATTGCTGATCTCTCTAATGCTTTCATCATGAATGTATGCTGAATTTTGTCAGTCTTTTTCAGCATATAATGAGATGATCATGTGGGTCATTTCTTTCAGTTTATTTGGTGGATTACATTGAGTTTTCATATACTCCACTATCCCTGCACCTCTGGGATAAAGATTAATTGATAAATGATAGTTTTAATGTGCTCTTGGATTCAGTTTGTGAATAGTTTATTGAAACTTTTTGAATCAAAATTAGAAAAATTAGTCTGAAAATCTGAGTTTTGTATGTTTTAGGTATCAGGGTGACTGTGGCCTCATAAAATGAATTTGGAAATGTTCCTTCTGTTTCTATTTTGTTTAAGGAATACTGGTATTAGCTCTTTGAAAGTCTGGTAGAATTTTGTGCTAAAACTATACGGCTTTTCTTGGTTAGACTCTTAAGGACTTCTATTTCTTTAGGGGTTATAGGCCTATTTAGATTGTTTATCTGATCTTGATTTAGCTTTGGTAAGGCATATTTATTGAAAATTCTTCATTTAGATTTTCAATTTTGGAGTATATAAGTTTTTGACATAGGACCTAATGATTTTTTGGATCTCCTTGGTGTCTGTTATGTCCCACTTTTCATTTCTGATTTTGTTAATTTGGATATTCTTTCTCTGCCTTTTATTTTATTTGGCTAAGGGTTTGTCTATCTTGTTTTCTCAAAGAACCAACTCATGGTTTAGTTGTATTCTCTTTGTCTCTTTCAGCCTAAGTTTGATTATTTCCTTCTGCCTACTCATTTTGGGTATGTTTGCTTCTTTTTGTTCTAGAGCTCTTAGGTATGCTGTTAAGTCCCTAGTATTTTTTTTCCTCCAGTGAGTATGAAGTGTCCTTTCCCCATCCTCTTTGATTAACTTTGGTTGAAAGTCTATTTTGCTAGATATTAGAATGGCTATATCAACTTGATTTTTGAGTCCATTTTATTGGAAAATATTTTTCTCAACTATTTACTCTGAGATAATATTTATTTTTGATGTTGAGATCTGTTTCTTGAATGCAGAGAATGATGGAGCTAGAAACCTAGGGCAATGGAAACTCCCAGGAATCTATGACAAGCACCCTAACTAAGAATTCTAGTAGTGTGGGATATGGAGCCTTAACTGGCTATCTCTTGTAACCAGGCAAGACTTTTACATAAAGAGTTTGGGACAAAAAACAGCAACAAAACTTTGGCCTACAATTTTTCCTGTCTCCAAGATGTGCAGGGGTAAAGATGGAGTAGAAATTGTGGGAGTAGCTAAGCAATGACTGGTCCACCTTGAGACCCATGCATGAGAGTGAGCACCTCAACACTGTTAATGATATTCTACTATATTTGTAGACAGGAGCCTGTAGGAATGTCATTTGACAGACTACATCCAGCAACTGATAGAAACACATGGAGACACCCACAGCCAGAGTGGTGTCTAGACAGAGCTTAGACAGAGCTTGGGGAATTCTGTGGAAGATGGGTGTAAAAAGTAATGAAGGAGATAAAGGGGTCAAAGACATCACAGGAAAATCTACAGACTCAACTAACCTGGCCCCATTAGAGGGCCCCAGACACTAAACTGACAACCAGGGACCATGCATGGGACTGACCTAGGCCTATGTGTAATACTTGTGCAGCTTGGTCTTCATGTTGGACTCCTCCCAATGGGATCAGGGGCTATCTCTGACCCTGTTACCTGCCTTTAGGACACTTTTCCCTCTCTGGGGCTGTCCCTTCTAGCCTCAGTAAGAGAAAATGCACCTAGTATTACTGTAACTTGATATGCCAAGGCTGGTTGATATCCATGGGAGGCTTCCTCTTTTATGAAGAGAAAAGGAAAAGGAATGGATGGTGTGGGGGTGGGAGGACCTTGGTGCCAAGCCTGCTGATGTGAGTTTCATTCCTTGGACCCATATGGTGAAAGATGAGAACTGATACTTTCAAATCCTTTCACCCCTGTGCCATAGCACATGTGTGTTCTCATATGTACACACAGACACAAATGAACTCAAAATTTGAAACAATGAATGAAACAGTTCAAGTGTTATGTGTGGTGGCCAATTATGTTATAAATAATAAAATATGAATCGGGTGGTTTTACACGGTGCTATATATTGTGCATTAAATACAATGCATGATATATTTAAATACAATAATAAAAATACTTAATTTTAGTCCCATATTTTTCAAAGGATCCATTTTCAATTTGAGATTTTTTTTCATGTTCTATCTTCATCCTGAGACAGAACACATCATGAAAAGCCTGATACTTTGAATAAAGTCGCTTTGTTTGGAAAATTAATACCCACGAAATAATTGGCTCTTGAGCTTTTCTGTCATAGAAAAATTGGTGTATAGAGAGGATGGCAGGCATATATGTAAAATTTTCTATTGTATTCACAGTATGCGAAAGAGAAATTTAAAGGTACTGCTTTTGAAATCGAAAATGTCTTTAAAGTAAATATAGACAGTTAAATATGACTTTAGTTACTATACATATTATATTTCAAATACCTGATACATGTTGAGAGGGAGAGTTATAGAAAATAGAAATTATTATACATAAACCATATGTGTGTGTGTATGTATTTTCTTTGTTTTTGTGACAGTTCTTACTATGTAGCCCTGGCTTGCCTAAAATTCATTATGTAGACTAAGCTGGTTTCAAACTCAGAGATGCACCTACCTCTGTCTCCTAAGTGTGAACATGAAAAGTGTGCAGTATACTGAGAACCAGTTATGCTTTTCGATAGTATTCTACCGCATCCCAGGCTGACCCCCCCCCCCCAGTGCATTTCTCCTGCCTCAAAATTCTAAGTGCTGGGAGGTACAGCCATGTGCCTTACATCTAGATACCTAAAATGCCCATTATATTATAAATTATGAATCAATTTCACATCTCATTGGCATAGAATAGCACAAATCTATGTTGTGACATGGGTGTGCAAAGATCTAAGACAAAGTACTGTTTTCTGCAGGGTGTATTGAATGTGTAGTGTTCTAATTACTAATGAGGCAGAATGTTTATCCTTTGTTCACTCTTCTTCACTCTTTCAAACAGTGCTCAGGCTATATCAGCAAACAATATAGGTTAGAGAGCTGCTTCCTTCACAGGATTGATACTTTAGGTTACTTAACTGTTTTGTAACTGTAAAAAGAATTGGGATCCAGTTCAAAGGGAGGCCCCAAGGCCTGATACTATTACTGAGGCTATGGAGTGCTCACTAAGAGAGGCCTATCATGACTGCCTTCTGAAAGGCCCAACAAGCAGCTGAAAGAGTCAGATGCAGATATTTACACCCAACCAATGGACAGAAGCTGCTGACTCCTGTGGTTGAACTGGGGAAAAGCTGGAAGAAGCTGAGGAAGAGAGTGTGACCCTGTAGGACCAGTAATCCTAACTAACCTGGACCCCTGGTATCTCTGTTACTGGACCACCAACCAGGCAGCATACACCAGCTGATATGAGGCTCCCAACACATATACAGCAGAGGACTGCCACACTTAATCCTCAAGAGACTGGAGGCCCCAGGGATTGGGGAGGTTGGTTGGGGTTGGGTGTGGCTGGTGGGGACATTCTCGTGGAGATGGGGGGAGGAGGTGTGGGATGTGGTCAGAGGGTGGACCAGGAGGGCGATAAAATCGATTGCAAAAAGAGATAAAATATTTTTTAAAAGATAATGAAAGAAATTCTGTAGTTGCCTTACTTGGAAAATTATGGGGACTTGGCTCCCATATTGATGACTTTAGTATTGCAATCAACAGACAAACTAGCATGCAAAAACTGTTGTTCAGGCTAAGAGTAGATTAGGGCATAGAGAAGATATAAAATATTTAAAGGTAGTATTCAAGGCTCTTTTCTGATTTTCGTTGTTGGAGCAAAATTAACTGAAGTAGCAGTTTTCTTATTTATCACTTAGTGACAGGAGTTTAGATTAACATGATTCTTCATTGTCTTATCACTTCTTTAATATGTTCTGGCTTAAAGATCATGGAAAATGTATAGATGTGCCAGAATGCAAATTACAATAACCTTATAGTTAAACAAGTATCTGAGTCAAAATTGTTTCATACTGCAATATATTAAGAGTTGCAGTTTTTTTTTCAAATATATGACCTTTTAAATATAACCTAGTATTCTAGCGATGAAGATTATTTAAAAATTTCAAGGGTAGGGAGATAGCTCTGTGGGTAAAGCACATGCCACATAAACAAGAGAACCTGGGTTAGAATTTCCAGAACCCTCTTCAGTAACAGGCTAAGTCGTGCTCTCAAAGTGACATGGAAGACAGAGAGGGAAATCCATGAGGATTGCTTACAAGCTAGTCTGGTGTTCATTGCACTGGGCATCAGAGGAAGATACCATCTTAAACAAGTTGGAAGGTAAACGCTAATACCCAAGCTTGTTTTCAGATGCCAACACGCACACCCCTACACACAGCACTAAATCATTAAAATAGGTTGATTCTAATTTCATAGATTTAGTGGCTGTTCTGTTATGCAAATAAAAATTTGGGAAGCTGAACTTTGTTACAGTGGGTCTGTACTGGCTGGTTTTGTGTGTCAATTTGACAGAAGCTGGAGTTATCACAGAGGAGCTTCAGCAGGACTTGGTAATGTGTAAGAGTCACCCAGGTGGTACTGGTTTTGAAGGCATGAAGAGGTCATGAAGAGCAACTGAGGCTCTGCACTGTGAGAGGCCATGGAAGGTCATTGGTGAAGGTACAGTCTCAGTTGCAATTGATGACACAGGACTGAAGGGGTCATGAAAAGGATTGAGGCTTGGCACCATGAAGAAAGCCTATGAGAGGCTATTGGTGAAGCCTAGTTACAGTGATTTTAGACAGCAGTGTTTTTAGATGCCATGAATGACCAAGAACTGCAGCAGCAGTGGAGCCTAAAAGAAGTTGTATGCTACAAAGAGCAGAGCTGCAGAAGTGACCCAAGCCCTTAGAAAAAAACCAGATCATGAGTGGATTCCAGATATTGGACAGATGAAGTTTGATTTTGCTTTTGATTGCGACTGTGCCCTGATATTTTTTCCCTCTTGAAGGAAGAAAGTATTTTAGAGGAGCCCACAGTTAAGAGGCTTTTAATTGTAAAAAAGACTTTGACTTTTAAAAGAGATTGGATATTTTAAAAGGATTGGAATTTTAATGTTAGATTTGCAAAGACTGTGGGACTTTTAAAGTTATTTAGATCTTGGGGATGCATAAGAAAGGTAAGGGTTGAGGCTTAATGATGATGTGTTTGTTAAGTTGACAAGGTGTTAGTTGTACTGGCTGGTTTTGTGTGTCAACTTGACTCAGGCTGGAGTTATCACAGAGAAACTTCAGTTGAGGAAATTCTTCCATGAGATCCAGCTGTAAGGCATTTTCTCAGTGATCAAGAGGGGAGAACCCATTGTGGGTGGTGCCATGCCTGGGCTGGTAGTCTTAGGTTCTATAAGAAACCAAGCCGAGCAAGCCAGGGGAAGCAAGCCAGTAAGTAACATCCCTCCATCAGCTCCTGCTTCCTGCCCTGCTTGAGTTCTAGTCCTGGCTTCCTTTGGTGATGAACAACAATGTGGAAATGTAAGCTGAATAAACCCTTTCCTCCCCAACTTGTTTCTCGGTCATGATGTTTGTGCAGGAATAGAAACCCTAAGACAGGGTCCAGGTAATTTTATTTAACCACTCATGTTACTTTAGGATTTTTTTTGATAAGCTTCATGGAGAAGCATAAGAATACTGACTACAAAGATGCTATATTATTAAGATAAAGTGTTTATTTCCTCAAATTTGTTTATTTAAAGCGGCATACATCACTTAATGACTCAATTTCAATAAACAATGTGAGGCTTATTTTTGTTCTTACTATAAGTCAGGGAAGATTTTGTTCTATGTAGTTCAGTTGAGATAACAGATCATCAAATATTCCTGTTGAAACATTTAGCTGGACACAATGGATTTATCTCTCTATGTGTAAAGATGCCAGACCTTCATGTTCTGCTACCACATACTTACAGTCTGCTATAATATGTGTGTGTGTGTGTGTGTGTGTGTGTGTATTTTCTCCCTTCCTTTATTTCTTTCCTCTCATGTTTAACTATGGTAACAAGACTACTGAAAATAAAGTGCACTGTTTACCCAAAATAATTAAAAGCTAGTGACCTTATTTTAAAATAGTTAWGTATAACTCTTGGAAGTGGTAGTTTGCCTTAAATAAAAGAAAGCTGAGACAATTTTGTTAAATGTGAGAAGAAAATCTTCAGATGGTTGTTTTCCCTTTCTTTTTTCCCCCTAAGCTTGTATTTTCAATTTAATTTGAGTTTGTTTCTTGACCTACACATACGTTAAATTCTTTCAAAGACTCTCAGCTGAGAAAAAAAATTTTAAATATTGTAATATTCTTAGGGTGTTTTTCCTATAACTTTTCTGATTTAACATTAATATAAGGACGAAATTCTATCATTGGTGATTAATGAATAATTGTTATTTTTGTGAATAATATTTTAGTTTGCCTTTCTCCATAACAATGTGAGATTTCTTTTTAACAATGATTGGCATGGGATAGACATTCTAAACTCTTACATGTGGTTGAGGCCTGTAGCCAACTTAGACTAAAGAATTTCAGCATAGTTAATATTTTCTATGAAGTTTATTTACACAGAGACATCCATTTCATATAAACATGCTTTCAAAGAACATTCAAATCACATAGCGTTTATGTCCGTTCTCCTTTCTCAGATTTAAGTCAGCAGTTGTCTCATCTCCCGAGAAACAATCTTTACAATAAATAAAATGACCTAGTTCATCTCCTTTTGCAACCCTTGAGACCACAGTTTTATTTTACTGGATTATAATCCCATCCATGGCACCTCCAACCTTTCAGCATGGTTGACAGTCACCAACATGGCTGTAGCTAAGGCAATTAATATGACTCTTCTTTGAGAAAGCCAAACCCATGCTCCAGCTGTGATGTTATTTTCTCTTTATTTTTTAATTCCTGCACTTAAAACTATAATCAAATTCTCTGTTTAGGGGATGGAGAGATGGTTCACTGGTTAAGAGCACTTACTGTTATCCTAGAGGATATAGGTTTTGTTCCCAGCACCCATATCAGGTGGCTTACAAGCACCTGTAATTCTAGCATTGGGAATCTAACACATTTCTTGACACTTTGGACATAAACACTCACGAACACAAACATATACACATAGCTTTGTTTTTAAACCTTTTTAAACATACTGTTTCACATTGATTCATCTTAAAATTATTTTCTACAGTGAAACCAATCCAGCTTTGCCTGAATATAGATCCCTAAAGGATAGAGAAACCCCCAAGGGATCTGTGGGCAGTGCTGGAATCCATCTCTGCCTTACCACAGCTGGCACATCAAACCCTATACATGTTTCATACTCACGGATTCCGTTTGAAGATGCTGCAAGATTTTGCACAAAGATGAGAAAAATTCACACTATACCTGACTTCCTTAAGTCATTATACAACCAAGTTGCTATTCATTTATTCCTGAATAACCATCTCTGAGCACAAAATCTTTCTACTTTCTTAAAAATTAATGAAAAGAAATCCAAACAACTGACATTCTTGAAGGACACTGGAATATTTCACCATTTTCTCCCATTTTAAATCTGTAGCATGTGCCTTTGTCATCACTTTTAGAAAAATACTTCCATATGTGGCAACTGCAAGTTATGTTAGTCGGAGTGATTCAAAATTTAACTTTGTATGGTAGAACTATAGTTCAAATTTTTGCATCCTCTAGCTCGCATAACTCTTTGTTTTGCCAGATGAATTACTAGTTAGGAAGGCTTTAAAAAAGTCAGTAATGTCGGATATTGGTCTTTTGTACATGAGAATTTCACTCATTTAAACATGCTATTGTAATTATTCAGGGTGCACACTGGAGAAGAGATGCTTCATGAATTGTTATAATATACAACAGCAAAAATAAGGCACATTACAGTCCAGGCATGTATCCTAGGAATAGAAGTGGGCCATTAATAAAAATATAAAGGGATCTGGCATACTATGGAAGAAGGAAACTTGGGTGTAGGGGGAAGGCTGCAGCACAAAGATCATACAACATAGGAATGTTATGGGCAGAAGTGGAGGGAACTGATTCTTCTGGTCAGTATTTCAGAAGACCACTATCATCTCTTAAGAACTTTTACATCTTTGAAGTTATGATGCTGCCACAAAGCAATGTGAAATCATAACCATTACCAAGAAAACTAAGTGCTGTGGGTTTTGCTAACAAAGCTACTCAGCGATGTCTGTAGACCACTGGGGCATGCTGAAGATGAGGGTCCTGAAACACAAATTTGTTAGGGTACCATATTTCAAAGCATGCCTGCCTGTGTTCTATGACTTGGTGTGATTAATTCCAACAAACATTGACTTCTGTCAATACTCAGTGATGGTATTACCATTCTGTACCTCAAAATCTGAGTATGCATTGATAACAAGTTCAAGATATTGCAAAACTGTTTTTCTTCTAAGGAGTCCAAAAGAGAATTTGTTCTAGCATTGCCCAGCTCCTAGAGGCCCCTTGCATTATTTAGCTCAAAGGATCTTCCTCTGTACTCAGAACATTATGAATATTCAACACTATACCCTCATATGCCCATATCTTCCACACTTGTGAACTCTTGTGATTATTTTGGGCCAAAGTAATATATCTCAGACTATCTCCATGTTCAGATAATCTGTTTGGGATGTTAATTATTTTCTTTCTTAATTCTCCTTTGCCAATTATAGCAAATCTATATATTTGGATTGTCACACAGAGTTTTGTATGGAGAAGGACATTACTCTGCTTATCCCAGACTGGAACTCAATGGTGAGGTGAGAAGAAACATTTTGTTTTACTTTTGGAAATGCAGGAGTGTGATGGTTAGTTGTCATTGTAGAACTGACTGGATTTAGAACCACTGTAGAATGAAATCTCTGGATATGTCTATGAAGTCATTTCTAGAAAGACATAACTAAGAGGTCCAGTTTTCCCAGAACATAAGGGACACCATTACCTGGGCAATGGTTCTGCCTTGAACAAAAAGGATGGAAAGAGGAGAGTAGCATTATTCAATTCTGTCTGCTTCCTGCAGAGGTCCCGTAAGTAGCTAACTCATACTTCTGTCACTAAGACCTCCCCAACACAAGGACTGTACTCTCAACCTTAAGGCTTTGAGTTAAGTTGACTTTGTCAGGCATTTTGTCTCAGTAATGTAAAAACTAACTGTATAATTCAGAGAGTACTTGCAAAAAAATAAAACCTGGGATGCATCTTTGAGATTATTCTGAAAAACAGTGCAGAAAATGATAATTCTAAGAAAGCAATGAAGACGACACTGAGCCTGCAGACATGTGGGAAGCAAGTAAAAGATGGGGCTTTAAAATTAATGGCAACCGGAAAGTGAGTAGACAGTATACTATTAGGAATAAATAGGAGCTGGATTTCAAATACATTAAGACAACATTAAAAGCAAATTATAAGTTAATTAGCAGAATTTTCCAAATTAGAATTTCATTTGTAAATATTTTGCTTTGCATCTAATTTGCAGTTACATTATTTTAGAGTCTACCAAATGAGTCTTTTATGATCACATGATGCTTATTAGAAATTGTTAGCAAGGTTATTTTGTGTATCTAAGCAGTGTTGCCCTCTGGGACTTGGAGATCCAGCATTGAGATTTTTACAGGGTAAGTCAGGTAACTAGTGCCTTAAAAAATGATTACATCATCCTTAAGCATGTCCTTTGCCTTGGCCTCCATAATTCTTAAAAGCAGTTGACACAGCAGCTCTAGTTCTTTCAAGTGAGTGCCAGGTGGAGGGAAAAGCCCCACTTTTCATTTGAGAGTTGAATCCCCGAGAATGATTCAGGTTTCAAATGAATATCACAACTCATGAAAAAAATAACTGGCTGGAAAATAGGTTCTGGAAATAGCAACAGCAGTAAAAGTAGATAAGCCCTGGAGAATACACGTCACTAAATTATTCAACATCTTAATTATACTTCCTTTCTCTGTCCAAGAGCCTACTAGAAAGCATCTTGTGACTGACTTCATTGCTTCTACACAATTAAAACTGTCAAAATAGGCATTTTCTCATTCTCCCCTATGTTTTAGGAGAGAGAGAGAGAGAGAGAGAGAGAGAGAGAGAGAGAGAGAGAGAG
>BDUI01002267.1:133026-153164 GCA_002335545.1 Apodemus speciosus | reverse complement strand
TCCCTTCCGCACCTAGGGCTTGGCTTCCTCCGGGTCAATGTACCTGCCTCTTCTTCTTATAGGTGAACCTGGTGCTGGGGGACGGCCGGTCCTTGGGCCTCACGATCCGAGGTGGAGCCGAGTACGGCCTTGGCATTTACATCACTGGTGTGGACCCAGGCTCTGAAGCAGAGAGCAGCGGCCTCAAGGTGAGGCGTGACGGGCTGTGGGCTGCCATGTGTGGGGATGTGGGTGGGAAAGATCGCTGTAGCTGATTTACTTGAGTGAAGCAGGTGGTGCCCCAGCTGAGGTCTGGATCTGGGGATCCCGCACTGGCTGCTGGGTCTCTAATGCTCCCAGCAACAGCAGGGTGGCCTCCCACACTGTGCTAGGCAGTGGGCCAGCCCAGCTCTTTGGAGGCTGCTGATTTGCAAACATTTACTGAAGCCTGTGATGGCCCTGACCCCAGGCCTTGTTATGACACTTACAGAGGGCAGGAAAGGGAAAGCCAGCTCTGAGCAGGGCTGTGGGTATAGGAGGCAGCTTTGGGGCTCGCATCCAGTCCAGACCGGAAGTTACTGGAATGGCATAATGAATTCTAAGCAGAGCGGTGTGCCCCACACTTAAGAGTCAGATCATGTGTGTCATCATGCTACCTGGTGGGGTGAGGTGGTATAAGGCGGGTCTCAGAACAAGACTCATGCCCACAGAGTCTTAAGTGAATTACAAAGCCCAGGTTACAACTTACTTGTCAGAGAGCCAGAGACTGCACACAAGGCCRTGGCTCAGAGTCGAGTCACTGTGACACATGACAGCATGTGTTTGAGCAGTCATGAATGCCAGGACCACAGTGATATGGAGTGCTGATACTGACCCAAGTGGCATTGAGCCACGCTTTGGAGACAAGAGAGGTAGATGGTTGAAACAAACTGGGGAGAAATGGGATGCGGTGTAAACACACACACACACACACACACACACACACACACACACACACACATCTCAAGATCCACAGGCCTAAGCCCTGGCATGGCAAATAGACTGTCATAGGGGAGATGAGGCAAAAGTAGGCTTTCAGGAGGCGAGGGGTGCTTGGGATGTGCTCTGCTGAGTCCCGGCTCCGCCCATTCCTTCATGACTGTGACCTTGGGGCCTCCTCCACCTGCCGGAGCCACCTGATCTCCGGTCAGGGACATGCCTGCCTCAGGGTTGCAGGAAAGAAAACTAAACAGCATCATTAGTTATTGTGGTAAACACAGGTGGAGTCTATGTGTGTCCCTCTAAAATTCACACCTCCAAATCCTCACCTCCTCATTGTTGGGGTCAGGAGGTGGGGCCCTTGGAAAGTGATTAGATCATGAGGGTGGAGCATCAATCAGTGACCTTGTAAGGAGGCCCTAGAAAGTCAACAAAATAAGATGTCATCCGTGACCCAGCAAGAAGGTTCTCGCAGGCATAGAATCCACTGGCACTTTGTTTTTGAGTCGCCCAGCTCCAGAACTGTCAGCAGTAGCCTGTGCATAAGCCATTATCCTGTCTGTGGGACTTTGTTGCTGCATCTGTCAGCATTACATATGGAGAAGGGATCACATGACTCCGCCCTAGCCCTCCCCAAGGATTTATAGGCAGCTAATGCTTTGATGCAAATACTGTCTAAATTGCATATGTAAATAACTCTTTACTCCTGCGCCTGTACTTAAATTGAAACTCATTGGGTCTCTCTCTCTGTCTCTCTCTGTCTCTCTCTCTCTCTCTCTCTCTCTCTCTCTCTCTCTCTCTCTCACACACACACACACACACACACACACACACACACACACACACACTCACACGAGGTAGGGTGAACACTGACCTCCAGGAGTTATGTCCAACTGGGCAGATGGGCAGCAAACAATACTCTGTCCATTTAGTTAGAAAGAAGCCAAAAAAGATGGATTTTGTAAAGCTTCCCCATCGCCTAAGTGTCAGGTGGTTGCGGCCCTCGGGGTAATTTGCTCGCACGCTGCCCACCTTCAGCTAAGCCCTCTGGCCGCGTCCTCAGCAGTGAGGTGCTCCGTGGTGGCCACCTCTTTCCTTTGCCTCACAGGCCCCTTGCCTGTGCTGACACCTGCCCACACTCGCCTGGGCATCCAGCCCTGATTAATTCTGTTTATTGCAGTGCACTTTCTGTGGAATTAGGCATATTGAAATGGAATAAAGGGCTTGCTTGTGTGGGTGGTGGAGCCAGAACAGGCTTTATTTGTAAATAGCGCTCCATGCTGCGGTGCAGCACTTTCCTGGGCGGTGGGAAACACGCCTTCCGCGCGAGGCTTCCAGCTGTTCAGCCCACTTAGCTTCCAGGGCCCAGTGTGAATCCAGAGGGGGGCAGGACGCCCGGGCCCTAAGTGGAAAAACATTTGGGAGGGCAGCCAGGGCCCCAGCATCTACCCCAGGGGTGGTCCGTGCAGCCTGGAGCTTGCCTACCTTGCCAGCGGGACAGCCCCCCCCCCCCTTTACAGTTTATCTTTGGATTCGTCTTATTTCTTTGCTCTGCCCTCCCATACCCCGTCTCCAGTCCTTCGAACGAGCCAACTGCTACGCCTTTTGTTCCCTTAGGGACAGCCTATATTGAACAGCATTCAGAAGCAATCATAATAGCGGTTGCCACTCATTAATGGTCATTATGAGTGAGACGTGGTGCTGACACTTAGATTCATCTGCTTGTATTTAATCCTTTCCGTAGCCCCGTGGGGGTGGGGGTGGGGGTGGGGGTGGGGAGCATTCATGGCACAATTCAACAAATGAGCAACAGAGGCTCAGAGAAAAGCAGTACCTTGCCCAGGATCTCACAGGGATCCCAGCCCTGGCCCTTCTGACCCTCGAGCTACGTGCTATGTTCTACTGTTGTCTTATGATTCTAACTGGACCAAGTATGGAAGGAAGGGAGGGAGGGAGGAAGGGAAGGAGGGAGGGAGGGAAGGAGGGAGGGAGGGAGGAGACATAAAGCCCCCTGAGGTTGCCCCAACTCCATGGCCCAGGCTGGCAGCTGTTGCTTTCCCGCCACGGTGACCAGGCTGCTGTCCTAGCTAGGATCCTTGGAGGAGGCCTTTGCTCCCGGGAATGTCCCACTTGTGAGGCCGCTGCTCTGCAGTCCTGTCATACATCTGGGGCAGAAATCCTCTCAGCGACAGGGGATGATCTGCCCATGGCAGGTCTGTCTAGAAGCCTGGGCTGTGTATTGCCTTCGTGGGGCCAGGCTGACCCCTCTACAGACTAGCTTCTTCTGTTGGACTAAGCCTTGCCCACCTGCTCTTTCTGGATTGAGCTTCCTCAGAGCAGCCCCCTATGCCGGGTACCCACCAAGTGGCAGGAAACCTGCTTGCATCATCCGCTCAGACCTTCACTGAGCTCTGCAAGGGGGGTGGGGCCTTCAGTCTCATGCATGTCAGAAGTATGTGTCTGACAAAGTGTGCAGGTTACCCGCTGTGTGGGGTAGAACCTATTGTGCTTCTCCCTGGTGCCCTGCCCACCACAGAGCAGCTGCACSCAGTTGGTGCTCGGGGAGAGGCTCCTGGCTGCATGGCACTACTGCCCACGGGGAGGCTGGTCATTGCAGGCACCCGGGAGTGTTCCAGAGCCACTCTTTGGTTCTGCAGTACAAGGCAGGTCAAAGAAACTAATCAGTCTGTGCTCAGATCTCAGCCTCCAACCTCACTCACACCTGAGGAAAGAGAAGGGGAAAAACAAGACTGAGGAGAGTCCTGAGGTCCGTCTGGGCGCCCACAAGACCCCACCTACCATCCACCTTGACTTTGCCTGCTGACTGTGTCCCATGCTCCCCYTGGGGGGCGGAATCATGCTGGAGCAGAGGACCCTGACAGGCCCCATGGTCACTGTCTCTGTCCCCCTTGGTAAGAGGTGGGTGTAATTATAAGATGGTTGTTAAATGAAAACCCTTCAGATGGGCTTTGTACCACATCCTCATGGGGACCCAACATGGCCAGGTGTTGAAAGAAAGATGCCGCAGAGGGCATCGTGGTACCTCAGAGACACTGTTGATGGTATTGTGAGCAGAGTGAAATAACACAAACTCCGTCTTCACAATTATATAATTCCTGATTGGGGAAAAAGGCCTCAGCTCAAAAGATCATACTGTGATGAATTCCTTGGCAGTGCTAAGGAATTGTAGCTGTTTTTGTGGCAGTTGTAATTAAGATGACAGAAACAATCGCCTAATATTTAGATAACTCTTGAGAGTCTCTCTTTGCAAAAGAACATTTTACAGACAGTGGTCTCCCTTTCATTCCACAACTTCAAATGAATGGACCAGTTTCTCGAATGACACAAAGTGTTCACACTTAGGAAAGAAAAATAATGTCTATACCCATGATATATGTCAAAGAAATTAAATTTGTAGTTAAAAGCCATCCACGAAAAGAAAACACAAGCCTAGATAGACACTTTCACAAGTAACAGAGCAAAAGGTTGAGCAAAAAGTATCATGAAGTCTCTTCCTGAAAACGAATGAGGGAATATGTCCCAGCTCATTTGAAGCCCATGCGTTATACCAAGCAAACTCAGCACCAGGAAAGATGGCAGAGCTCCCTTCATGACCAGATGCACTAACACCCTTAAGAGCAGCAAGGTCGCCATTGTTTGAAGGAACAAGGGCTGGAAAGATGGATCAGTGGGCAAAGGGCTTTTTGTGTAACCGTGAGGACGGGAGCTGGGATTCCCAGCACACACACAAATGCTAGAAATGCCTGAGGTGTGGAAGTCACCTATCATGTCAGCACCGAGGAGGCAGAGACAGAGGTCCCCAGAGCAAACTGGCTAAGCTGGACTGGCCAGATCTTTGTGCTGTAGGTTCAGGTGAAAGATCTGCCATAATATTGAAAGTGGAGAGAAATCACCTAAGACAGACACTTGGTGTCTTCTCGTCTCCAGATGTGCATACACATGTGCACCCAGTCTGCAGGGGCTAGAGAGATGGCTCAGTGGAATGCTTAGGACCCATGTCAGGCAGCTCAGAACTTCCTGTAACTCCAGCTCCCTCCAGAGGACCTAATGTGCTCCTCTGGCCTCCATGGGTGCCTACACTTACGCTGATATACCACATGTGCACGCGCACATGTACAAACACAACACACACTTAAAATAACATCTTAAAGTAATGCATAYAGCAGACATGGACCATGCAGTTTCCTTCACATGCTGAAGAGCTAAACTAAGTGCCTTTGTCTAAGACTGAATAAAGGTAAAACTGCCCTAAACACCTAGTTCAGTAGCACCTGAGAAGTTGTAGTCAGTTCAGTAAGTTGAGAAAAAGAAGTGAAACCCTGTTCTCAAAGGATCATCTACATAGAAAGTYCCAAAGAATCTACAAAAGAGCCCCTGGAATGAACAGATTGGGCAGGGGGAAGGGATGCAAGGTCAGCCCACAGAAATTAACCCCGGCCAGGGCTGTGGCTTACGCCTGTGTGCCCGTGTGCCCGTGTGCCCAGCACTCTCAGAGGCGGAGGTGGAGGCAGAAGAATCTCTAGAACGAGGCTAGTTTGGGCCGAGATACTGATTCCCTGGTCAGCCTGTGCTAAATAGCTCAGGCTACAAAATGCGGTGACCGCCAAGCACACAAGTCATTCGGTCCTTTTCAGTAGGTGGCCCTCAGGCAGCCGGGGACTTTGTGCAGACCAGTGGGCCTCGACTTTAAATGAAAAGCAACAGAAAATCGACAGAGGCAAGTGGAGTCTCAGGCAGTTAGTAGTGATTCTCAAGCTGTAAGTGGGGACCCCTCTGGGGAGGTCGGAAGGCTCTGTCACCCCTCTGTCAGGTTGGAAGGGTCGTCTATCAAATATCCTGTATATCACAGTTACACTATGATTCATAATGGTAGCAAAATTACAGTTATAAAATAGCAACAAAAATAATTTTTGGTTGGGGGTCACCACCACATGAGGTGGTGTACTAAAGGTTTGCAACCTTAGGAAAGTTGAGAGCTGCCGGGCGGTGGCAGCGGCGGTGCACGCCTTTAATCCCAGCACTTGGGAGGCAGAGGCAGGTGGATTTCTGAGTTCGAGGCCAGCCTGGTCTACAGAGTGAGTTCCAGGACAGCCAGGGCTACACAGAGAAACCTTGTCTTGAAAACAAAACAAAAACAAAAACAAACAAAAAAAAAAGTTGAGAGTCATTGTTCTAGAAGAATTCACAAAGCGTGAATGACAGTAGGCTGGGAAAACCTGGCTCATAAAAGGAGAGGAGCTAGCCGGGCGGCGGTGGCGCACGCCTTTAATCCCAGCACTTGGGAGGCAGAGGCAGGTGGATCTCTAGTTCGAGGCCAGCCTGGTCTCCAAAGTGAGTTCCAGGACAGCCAGGACTACACAGAGAAACCCTGTCTCAAAAAACCAAAAAAAAAAAAAAAAAAGGAGAGGAGCTGCTGGGGCTAGATAAAGGCCCTGCAGACGGACTGTCTCCAGCCAGGCTGTTCCTCCTAATGTTCCCACAACCTCCCAAGACAGTGCAGTAAGAGAGCAGGCAGGGAACAGGAGCTGAACCCAGGGTGCAGTTCAGCTTCATTCTGCAACTCCAGCTGCAGGTTTCTTCACTTCCTCAAGAAACAAAACTCATCTGAGAGGCTAGTCTGAGGTCACAGGAGCCAGGTTCACAGAAAGTGGAGATAGAGGAAACCCTGTGCTGCTGGGCTAGTCAGCCCACACAGGAGGAGCAGATCCACACCGAGGGCACGCATGCGTCGTGTGCGTGGCACAATGCCTCGAGCTGTGCTGGGAGAGGGCTGGAGGCAGAGTCCACAGTGGTCACGACCCYGAGCCATGTGTGGAGATGGGGGAGAGATCAGGTGCAGCAGCCAGAAGTCCCAGGTCCAGGAAGGGCGTGGTCAGAATTCAAGAGGAAGAGCCTGGAGGGGACGGCAGCTCAGCCCCTGGCCAGAGAGTTCAGTGTAGAGCAGACCCTGTAACAGTTTGAGACTGAGGGGAACCTGCAGGCCAGGTCTGCTCTGATATGTTCAATAGCTACCTCAGCAGGTGTCCCCAACCCACCTCTGTGTTTTGAAACTTAACAGTGGGGAAGGTCTAAGGTGGGTTTCTAATTTTCTTTTTATGATTTTATTTTAGGCATGTTGCCACATGCTGGTACATGTCTTTTATCCCAGTTACTTTAGAGGCTGAATCAGAAAAGGTACTAATTTGAAGCCTGCTATGTGCGTGCGTGCGTGCGTGCGTGCGTGCGTGCGTGCGTGCGTGCGTGTGTGTGTGTGTGTGTGTGTTGAAGGTGGTGGTGGTGGTGGTGGAGGCTCTCATGTAGGCCACGTTGAACTCAAACCACTCTGTAGGGAGGATGGCCTTGACTTTTGGCCCCCGATCCTCCTCAGAGCTGGGACCGCAGGCCTGCCCCACACATCCACTTTATGCAGTGCTGGAGATGCAGCCCAGGGTTTGTGTCTGCTGCTTAAGCACTCTACCAACTGAACTCCGTCCCCAGCTTGTACTTTCAGGTGCCAGAGGGCAGGGGCATGCTAAAACACGATTATTTTCTTAAGACAAATAAGTGAAGTAGAGTCAGTGTGCACAGGGGCTCCTGGGAGTGCTCCGGGAGCCAAAGGAGAATGAGGTGGGGACTGATGAGTCTGATCCTGAACTGATGTGATTGTAGAAATGACTGAGTAAACAAACCCAGCAGGGCAGAGGAACACTTGCCATGGTACAGAGAAACGACTGAGCTCGACCACTCTGTGCGCAGAAAGAAAGATTAACTGGGACCAGGCCTCCAAGGCCCTGGGGTGGGCGGGTGCAGAGAGAGTGAAGAGCTAACTGGTTCCTATGACAGTCGCAGGGTGACATCTAGGCTCAGACAGGCTGTCCAGACTGTCAGCCCCCACCCCCCCACCCCCGCCAGAGGTCCTTGACCTTTGGGGGAAGGTTAAGGAACTCTCCTGGAGGAGAAAGGTTAAAAAGAAACCACCTTGAGAGATCTGTGTCTACTAAACAGAAACCTTTAGGCTTGCTCGCCTGATAACAACCCTCTGTTTACCTGGCTGGAGTCCTTCGGGTTAGGACAGTGTCATCAGCACCACCATTTCTCGGGGAAAGGAGCTTTGGCCATGATAGCATTATAGCCTAGGGACTTGCAGTGGAAAATCACACCAGGGCATCACAGTTAAGATATCACTACTCTTGGAGGAGACACCAACAGGACCTAAACGTTGAGATGCCAGGCTGTGTTTCTCCAGATCATCCCTACCAGTGTGGTGGGGGAGGGGGCCATGAAGGGAAAAAAATGGAGGGTGGAGGAAAAATAAATGTGTGGACCACGGACATCCCTCTGAGTGGGTGTAACACTGTTAGAAGATGCTTGTGCTTTCCAGTTGCGGAAATAACCTTGCTAACTGTAGAGAAGAGAAAACACGTCCCAGCCAGGGCTGCAGAAGATTCCTGCCTTTCCTACCTGGCTACGCCCCACCCCAACATCAAACAACAGGCCATCAGAGCCAGGGCAGCCCAAATACCCTGAGAGGCAGATCTGGGCCCTGCTGAGTCCTGAACGATCTTAGTGGTAGATAGCCCACCAGCCTTCATTAAAGGTCAGCAAACTGAGGCCCAGAGAGGTCAATGTTGGCCCAAAGTCACACAACAGTGCCATATCTGTCCATCTGGCTGGGAACCACCAAGCCAGCCTAGAGCCCTACATGTGTGATGTAAGTAATGACATATGTGTGATGTGAGTATAAAACTCCCAACACTCAGCTGTGCTCTTCTGCCCTGTCCCCGCCTCCAAGACACCTCCAGCTAGTCCTGATTCCTGCATGTTTAGGACCTGGTGGCTTCTAGCAGTTCAGTCTAAGGCCAGCAAAAGCCTGATGGAAATGACAGAAAGCAGCAGTGTGAGGACAGAACAGTCTTGACATTTTCAGATGTATAACAACCACCATGTGGAGAGGACTCCTGTGCCAGGCACAGGGTCAGCCCTACTCCATCTGTAGTGAATCCTTTAACCCTGTGAGGAACGAGGCACTGGCAAACTTGCCCAAGGTCACACAGCTAGTAGTTGTAGGAGCAGGGACGGCAAGGGATACCACCCAGTCCTGAAAATCATCTTCCCATCCCTTCTAGATAGCCCCAGCAGCTCTTACCATGTGCCTTTCTGAAGTGGTTCTCAGCAAGCAAGGAAGAACAAGAGACAGGGCTTTCCATTGCAGAGGGCTGAGTGAATTTCTCCAGAAGCATGTGGGATGTCTGTGGTGTCTCTGCCTCAGGCTTCCCTGTGTGGTATGTCTGCTCAGTCTCTGCTCTCCCCAGGGAGACAACTGGCATAGTCTCCATGACTATGATGGAAAAGTGACCCTCGCTAGCCACGCCCCTCCAGGTGCCTCCTGAGTCATCTCAGCTGACCTCAGGCAGTTCTAGGAGGAGGGCGTGAAGGGCTTGGCCTCATTTTACAAGATGTAGCAGCTCGCCCTGAGCTTATTTCAAACCAGTGACTGGACCAGCTGGGGCAGCTCCAGAGGCCCGCCCACAGGAAACTTACTTCAATATGAAAGGCTCCAGGTCACATTTATTGCCTCAAGCATGGCAATGGCCTGTTTCTCTGAATCCAGATCCTCTCCAATGACAGCAGGCCACCTGTCAGCACATTGACATTTGTCATCAGTGTGACTGTCCTGCCCTGTACCCTGTGGCCCTGCAAGGAAGAAGACTGAATTTCCACTTAGCTTCTGTGCAGTGCCAGCCCTGAGCAAAATGGGGACCAGAGGCAGAGATGGATGTGTCTGCCGTGTCTCTAAGGACAGGGCCAGGCTCAAGTGTTTTGCTTTGGTGTTTGTCCTTGATTTTAAAGATGGACTCTTGTGCTGGCCAGGCAGGCCTCTGTCTCACCCCATAGTTATGAATGACCTTGAGCTTCTTACACTCCTTTCTTCACCTCTAACATGTGGCAAAGCCAGACTTGAACACAGGCAGGGTGACTGATTGTCACTATCAGGAGAGCCCTTCAGTGCCCCATAAGGAAGCCCACTGTGCCACGCACAGGAAGTATCTGTGTGGCTCGGCCCTGTGGAATGATAGCCCTGCAAGCAAATACTCACCAGCCATTTGCATGCCCACTGCCTAGACAGGGGCTGCAGAACCAAGCCTTTGGCCGGTATGGTGTGGACAGTGGTCAAACGTAGAGTTGAGATTCACAAACAGAGAGATGAAGGAAGAGATTAACGGAGGAGCTTTGGGGGCAAGGTGTACACAGGGTGCTGAGCAGTTTGGGGCAGCAAGAGAGGCAGGGAAGAGCGCAGGGTAGAGACACCGGCTCCAACAGCTGTTCTGGTCTGTTAGCAGCCGCTGGACACACCAGGGCTTGCACAACTCATAAGCCCGGGAGCTGTTAGCTGAAACTGGTAGATGGAGGCAACCAGGCTGTCAAGAGTTTGGGGTGCCACGAGAAACATGCAGGCACACACGTGTATGCAGATACACGTGCATGTACGTGCACATGTGTAGAGGCCGAGGTTGACATCAAATATCTTACATATTGAGGCAGGGTCTCTCACTTGAAGCTAAAGCACACCCGTTTGGTTAGCACAGCTAGCCGGCGTGTACTGTCAGTGCCGTCCGCGCCTGCTTGGCATTTATGCGGGTACTTGGGATCTGAACGTCCATCCTGGAGCTTATATGGCAAGGGCTCTGTCCCCTGAGCCATCTCCCCAACGCCCTAACTAACCTATCTGGAAGTATGATTCCTAKACCGTGAGCCCCTCGTCCTGCGGTATTCTTGCTAGCACATTCTAATGTCTGTAGCCACTCCTACGGTCACATTTTAGAACATTCTCAACAATACTGCACCCCCCTCCAATACCTACACGCACAGAACTGTGGCTTCTGCCTTCCTTGGAGCTCCGAAATCTTTGCATCCTCTCCCCCCCCCCATGTCTATGAATCACCCAGTGTGTGGTTTTTGGACCGCCCCCTTCCACTTAGCATAATGCAGCCTGTGTGCGTGAGTTCATTTTGTTTTGTTTTGGTTTAGCTAATTAATATACTAGCGTGCGCTGGCACCACACTGTTCATTCGTTAGCTGGTGGCCCGTCGGGTTGTTGTCATGTGTCAGCATCTTCCACTCCTTCTCTATCTACGTTTTAGGTGAGTGGTTATTAAGCTGTGTAGACTGTATTGAGTTCTGCATTTTGCACTGGTTTCTCCCATGTGCGGTGATTAAAAACCCGTAAGTACATTCTGTAAGAGTTACATAATAACATTCCATCCCATGGCTGCATTATAATAATTGACCTGACCGGTCCCTTGAAATCAAGCATTTAGCTGTTTCTAATTGAAATAGGGCTTTTCAAAAGAGCAACAAAATGAGAGAAACCTCAGAGAAACTTTGCAGAGAAGCTTAAACCACCTTGCAGCCTATCTGTGCCCGCAGGCTGCAAAGCCTAGTGGGGGGCAGAAGTGATTTATCCAAATTGCTAAAAAGGCTCCTTCTGGTCAGAATGAGGAAGCCGCTTCTTGCTAGGTAGGAGGCAGAGCAGTTTTGCCTTAGGGCCTTTTCCCCAGACCCTCAGAGCAGGGGAAAATTTTGAGAAAGAGAAAATGGCAACTAAGCTGAGCCATGCACCCCCAGATCTTATACTTTTTTCCTACGGTTTTTTTTCTTCTCATCTGTCTTGGTTAGGATTCTATTGCTGTGAAGAAACACCATGACTGTGGCGACTTCTATAAGGAAAACATTTCATTGGGGCTGGCTTACATTTTCAGAGGTATAGTCCATTGTCGTCATGTTGGGGAGCATGGCTGTACACAGGTAGGCAAGGTGCAGGAGAATTAGCTACATCCATCCAGATCCACAAGCAACAAAGAGGAAGAGAGAGACTCAACGCCTACCCAGCCCCAGTGACACATTTCCTCCAAACAGAACCACATATTGTAATCTTTTCAAATAGCACTACTCCCTAGTGACCAAGCTTTCAAATACAGGAGCTTATGGGAGCCACTCTTACTCAAATCAGAGCATCATTCTTGGTCATGAGGTTTTCATACACGGTAGAAACCGAGGGTTTCGGCACCAGATATATAAATTAACATGACCGCTCCAAGGTATTATCATAAACAAACTCATATTGTAGATATGAGGGAGAACACAGCCAGAAGCATCTAGAAGAGTTCAGAGCAGGGAGAGAAGGTAGTAGACTGAACATGGCCAGAAGAGGGGTGGGATGAAAACCTAGAGAGAGGGGAGGGGTGCCAGCCAGCCAAGGGCAAACACCAAGAGAGGAAGGCATAAGAGAGTACATGGTGGAAATAGCAGGATTATAAGGAAAAATGAGTAGCCTGAGGAATCCCTCGAGCTGGCGAAGGTTAGGGGAGGGGAGGGAGGGCCATGTGTCAGCATGGGCTTTGAAATGTGTTAGCAGTCCTGGAGATGAGGTTCTGAGTGAGCCCAAGGCTAGCCTCTGGTATGCTCATAGGCACCACAGGCAGCTGTTTGTCCCCTCTGCCTATGGAGAAGGACTCAGCTCCTTTGGTAGAGGGGAACTGAGTCACTAGTCTCCGAGGAATGCTGGCTTTTGTCCAGCTGCCAGAATGTAGGGGGCTGGGTTTTTCTTTGGACCTGACAAACACAGTTTTAGAAAATGAACTTGAAACTTTCAGAATTCCGCAATTCAGGACTCACACCTGAGAATAGGTGGGAATGTTTCTTCCCAGTTTGCTTAATGTAATTGAAGATCACATTTAGATAAGAAATGTTACAAGCAATAAAAATCCAAGTTCAAAAGTAAAATGTGGTTTGAACAAGAATGGCCCATCTTAGTCATTGTTCGATTGCTTTGAAGAGACACTGTGACCTTGGCAAGTCTTATAAAGGAAAACAGTTCATTGGGATTTGTTTACTGTTCACAAGTTTAGTCCTTGTCACCACGGCAGGAAGCAGTGGCACACAGACTGATGCGGTGCTGGAGAAGCAGCCAAGCAAGCCTTCTGCATCTGGATCCGCAGGCAGCGGGCAGAGACAGGTGCTGGGCCAGGCTTGAGCGTTTGGAACCCCACAGCCTACCCACAGCGACACACTTATGCCAACAAGGCCACACCTACTCCAACCAGCACGGCCACACAGCCACACAGCCACACAGCCTAACACCACTCCCTAGGGACCAAAGTATGCAAAGATATGAGTCTCTGTGGGGGGAGGGGCTATTCTCCTTCCAACCTAGACAGCTCCCACAGGCTCGTCTGTTCAGATACTTGGTCCCCAATTAGTGGAACTGTTTAGGAAAGATTAAAAGGTTGTAAGAACTGTGTGACTGGGCTGGGTGGGCTTTGAAGCTTCAAAAGCCCGTGCTAGACCCAGACAGCTCTTTCTGCCTCCTTCTTGCTGATAAATGTGTAAGCAGCACCCAGCTGTTGCCCCAGCACCAGGCCCGCCTTCCTCCAGCCATGCTCACCACCACCATGGTCAAGGACTCAGACCCCCTGGAACCATGAGCCCCACATTAAAAACCTTCTTTTATAAGTTGCCTTGGTCATGGTGTCTTATCACAGCAATAAAGAAATAACTAAGACGTTGTTTTGTTTCTTTGTTATTTGAAGTGTGAAATATTAAATGATAATCCACACCACCACCTACATGCCACCAGTGGCCCAAGAGGCTGGCAGACCCCACCCCGACCCCTCCCTTTCAGATTCTCATAGCTGGCTGGGGTGCCCTGCCAGCATACTTTTCTCTGGAACCCAGTTGAGTTGTCTCCGGAAGGAAAACACCAAATCTTAGTTTGGAATCTACAGGCACAGCAACTAGCATTCTAATTTGTAAGCTATTCTAAGTTATAAATCCTCTGGTAGAGGATCCAGGCGGATCCACCACTTGAACTGGGGACCTACCTACATTTTGTGCTCCTTGATTTCTCCCGTCCAAAAGTAACCCTTTTTCTACTGCCTCCCCTCCACCTCCCTCTGACCCAGAAGTCCCGCCTACTCACCCAGTGATTGGTTCCTTGACATCTTTATTTATTAGGGGAAGGTTCTGCCACAATTATTTATCTTTAGTTTATGGGAGGAAATCATTCTGTGGTGCTATGATTTGAATCTGAAGTGCTTCCTACAGGCTCATATCTTGAATTCTCATTGGGTAGAGGGCGCGAGAATTCTGCAGGGCCATGGTGCCTTTGCTGATGTCAGTAGCCCCGCCTCTGTGCTCCCACCGCTGCTGCTGGAGAAGTTCTACCTTGCTTGCCTGCCATGATGGGCAGACATCTCTGAAACTGTGAGCCAAATAAACTTTTCTTCGCTTATGCTGGTTCCATCAGGGGTTTTGTCATAGCCATGCACGTGTGACTAACGTGAACATTAGCCTGTACTTTATAGCCTCACCTTTAGTGACTGCAATAAGCACTAGATGGAAATGTGATGCTCTCTTTGACCAATCATGGATTTGTAGGTACTCAGGAGGTCCTGAGCTCCTTTTGCAGTTTTGAACTTTACATTGTGATGGCTTGCTTGGGGTGGCTTCCTGGAAGGCACAGGGGGATGAGTTTTCTAGCATTCTGCCATATGTTCTTTGGCGAGTTGCAAGACTCCCATCTGCAAAGGGCCTGCTCAGTCTTCCTCACTAGGCCTTGGTGGAGGGCTCTTCACCCAGGCCCAGCTCACCAGCGATGGTTCTTGAATCATTCATACTGCACATAAAACAGCGGATCCTTGGAACTGGAGAGTTGGCTCAGCAATTAAGAGTGCTTCCTGCTCTTCCATCTGGTCAGCTTCTGTTTGCAGCACCCACTTCGGCTGCCTCACAACCACCTGTGACCCCTTGGGCACCTGCACTCCATACACTTACCCACACATAGACATACGATTAAAAATAAAAGTACTAATAAGTCTTTAAAAAGAAAGTCTTGTTGCTTTTGAGGCAGGACTTAGGCTTGATTTACATTGGTAACAATATGGGAATATTAATAATGTCAGTATAAGTGAATCTTATTTTAGCAGTCCTCAAACTAAAATAGACATATCTTAAACAACAGTGGACCCCTAAAACATCTGCGCTTGAGTGCCCTGAACCCACAAATGTTTAGGCCTGTGTCGCAGAGAGAATTAAGGTCCAGGCGGACTTCAGCTGCCACCTGTGTGCCCTTGAGATGGGATGATCCCAGATTAGCCTTCTGGGATCAGAGTCGCAGGGATCATAGAAGTGGGGTGGGAACCAGGAAGAGGCCATGAAGCGAGGAGGACTTGGCTTGGAGATACTTGCTCTGTGGTTGGATGAATCTCCCAGCAGCCCAGGGATAAGAGTGGCCTCTAGAAGCTCAGAAAAAGCCAAGAAATGGACTGTCTCAACCTTGCAGAAAGGATCTTGGCCCTTCTGGTGTCTTGCTTTTAGAGTAGTGGGATATGTATCAGATTTCTGACTTCTAAGTCTGCAGAATAGGGGCCACGGTGATAGTTCAGTGGAATAGTACTCACCTGGCATACAGGAAGCCCTCGCTTGACCCCCCAGTACCACTTACATTGGGCGTGATGGCACACTCCTGAAACTCCCACAGTTCATGATCATCCTCCGTTACCTAGAGAGTTTGAGGCCAGACTGGGCTACAAGCAACATGTCTCTCCTTCACTGCTCCCCCGACTTACAGCAAGATGGCTTAGCAGGTTAAAACGCATTTGCAGCCAAGACTGATGACCCGAGTGTAATCCCCAGAACCCAGGGTGAAATGAAAATTGTAAGATTTTCATCTTACAGTTGCGTGTGCATGTGCATGCACATGTGTGTCTGCACATATTCATGTGCCACAGCTTGCAGGTACAACTCAGAAGATAAACGTGTGGCAGTCAGTGCTCTGTTTTCACCATGTGGGTCCTAAGGGTTTGAGCATTCTGAGGCTTGAGAGCAGGTGATCTCACCTGTTGCACCTTCTCGCACACCCACCTTCCTTTACTTCTTATGGAAAAGGTGCGCTCACCGTAAGCATTGTCTGGCACTCTGGTTTGTGTGCTTTCAGGACTTCATTTGTGTCCATGCACAGTGACCTTGGTCATTTGTCATTTATTTTACAGCTTTCTGCTTCTGTACTAGTTTATTTGGCCATTCTCTGTATGAATATTTAGTTTGTTTTCACTATTTTTCCAAGAGCAAATGCTGCCCCAATGAATGGCCATGTATTCATGTGTTTTCTTTTGAGAGTATATTGTCATGAGAAATTTCTAGAAAAGAGCTTCTAAGGCATTCCATCCTGAATTCCCAGTCATGTGTGTAAGAGTCTGCCTGTTTCTCTAGCTCTGACAAGTACTGTCACCTGTTCAATGATTTTCCAGTCTGATAGGTGAGAAATTATATCTTGTTATAGTTTTCCTATGCAATTTTCTTATTATGAGTGAAGTTGAATGTGTTTTCATATGCTTAGGGGCCATTTTTGAGAGTTGTTTATATCTTGCTGTTAGAGTTTTACACACACACACACACACACACACACACACACACACACACACAGAGTTTAAAAGCATTCTTCAGCCCTGGGAATAACTGGCCCTTACCAATGATATATACTGCTCACACTCCTGCCTTGTGTCTGAGCTAACTCAGGCTGATTGGCACACTGTAAACAGAGTGACCTAAACAACTGACGTTTATTCCCTCCAGTTGGAGGCTGGTAAGTGCCAGGTTAGTACAGTTGGCTGATCTGGTTCCAGGTGAGACTGATTTCATGGCTAGCTTCTCCCCAGGTCCCCACTAGATTAAGAAGATTCTATTGTCTCTTCATCTTTCTAGAAGGGCCCTTCTGGATTAGGGCCCCCACCCTATGGCCTTCCTAACTTGATCTCTTTTTCAAAGACTAGATTTCCTTCATGGCTTGAGTATGACATGTCTATCCCCACTTCCTGTCCCATCTCTGCTTTCTTTCCGTTCTGCTAAGATATGAGAAGGAGGGTGTCCACTCTTCTGCCACTGTGGAGCTGCCTGCTCCCCCCCCTTCTCCTCCAAGGCAGACTACCCCCTTAGACTTTGGTGTCTTGAATGAGAATAGTTCCCATAGACTCGTATGTTTGAATAATTGTCCCCTAGTTGGTGGAACTGTTCGGGAAGGATTAGGAGGTGTGGCCTTGTTGGGGAAAGTGCATCACTGGAGGGAGCAAGCTTTGAGGAGTCAAAAGCCCTTGACATTTCCAGTTATCTTCCTCTAACTCTTGCGTATCAGGATGTACGCTCTCAGCTATTGCCCCAGCACCAAGCCTGCCTGCCTGCCTTCCATGCTCCCTGCCATGATGGTCATGGACTCTAACCCCCTGAACCTGCAAGCCCAAAGAAACTGTTGTCTAAGTTGCCTTGGTCATGGTGTCTTATCACAGCAATAAAAAAGACACACTGCAAGTCAAAACAAACCCTTCTCCTTGGCTTCTTGTCAGGTATTTGGTCACAGTGATGAGAAAAGTCACTTATACAGGTGTGAACTAGATGTAGGTGGTGATACAGTCAGTCAGTCTGTAGTGTGCAGTGGTCATTTGCTCGAGACTTTATGGGGTCTTTCCCAATGCATAAGTTGTAATTTTTTTTTCACTGTTTGGCCACGGCCCTTTCTTTTGTTGACTCCAAGTCCTAGTTAGAAAATGCTTCTTTATGCCCAAGAGACAGAGCAATTTACCACTTACCCCTGAAATACGTCCTTGTTTTGTTTTACAGTGCAGAGTACTCCCCCCAGAAGCTCCTGTGTGCAGGTTTTCCCTGAGCTGCGGCCTCAGCTACCGATCCATTTACACTTGTTCCCTCTGCATTTCTCACTCACCTGCTATGTGTCCCTTGAAATAGTGTAAAAGCTTTCATTAGATAGCTCCCGTCTTCCCAGTACTGCATGTTATAAAGTCTGCCTGTGCCGCAGTGATCTGCAGCACCCCCGTGTCACATCTGTGGGTCCAGGTGGTCCTGTTCTGTCTCCGCTGCCAGGCTCCTCCCGCCCAGGGCCACCCTGCTGCAACCACAGAGACTTTGTCCCTGGCTGCCCTTTCCTTCCCACAGCAGGGTCTTCAGGACCATGCTTGCGTCTTAATTTTTCCATCATTTATATTTACTTTTTTAAAATCCAAAGATAAAAACTGCCCAGCTTGGAAGCATGGGCTTGTAATTCTAACTGCTCTGGAGGCTGAGGCAGGGGAATCTCAAATTCAAGGGCAACCTGGCCTGCATAGAGAATCCAAGGCCTGCCTGGCCACTTAGTGAGACTGTCCCCAGCGTAGGGCAGTTGCTGAGCAGGCATGAGGGAGGGCCTGGGTTCGATGCTCAGTACTTTAAAAATAAATAAATAAATAAAAGGTAATTAAGTAATGAAGTTAATTTCATTTTATACTTTTAAATGATTTCTGTCTAATACAATTATTTTATTTTAAAAAGACTAATATATTTATTTTGAGGGGTATTTAAGATTTAGCACAAACCTAACCTCCAGTACAGGGCTCTCACACAGCCTCCCCTCCCTCCCTGTTCCTGCAGTTTCCCCTCCAGTTGTTACTTTTTAGTCTATTGTATTTGTTTCATTTTATTTCTGTGACACCTAAGTGCAGCCAGGGCCTCACCCTTGAGGCAGGTGCTCTGCCACTGAGAGTCCCTCACACATTAGTCAACTGACACAGTGAAGAGACACAGCTAGTGTTCCAGTTAATGAGCCAATGAGGTTCGCATTATTCACTGGAGCCTGTAATTTACATCCATGATCACAGTTGTGTGGGTTTCCTTAGATGATAACACCATGTGCCCTCCCACGTAGCTTCCCCTCCCTAATCCCCCCATGTCCCACTTACCCACCCTCCCCATGAGCCTCTCTGTTWCCCAGCTCCCAAGCCCCTCTGATCGTCTCACCGTTTCTGTATTTCTGCCTGGCTCCACGTTCCTGTCTGTCCAGTGTCACAGAGTTGGAAGCACACTCTTCCGAGCCCTTCCAGATAGGCCTCTTCCTTTGCCAAATTATTTTCGGACCTATTTATTGAGCCATGGCATCACGCGTGGCTGTGAGGGTCCAGCGCAGCAGTTTCACTTGGATTACCTCCTGCCGCGACCAGCCTGGGGGGATAACACTTCCGTCTGCGCAGGTGTGCTGGGGACCTTGGCAGCGCTGCCCTGTGCTGGTTTTGAATGGGCCGAGGACTTCTGTGAGCAATAGTTACTCTGCAGTAAATGCTGGAGGCCATTCACATGCAGTCTTATTTTCCACATGAACTTCTGTGATAACTCCTGACAGATTCTGCCCGCAGTTTTTACTAGACTGCCTTTGCAGAGAGTAAGCAAGAAGCTGCAACTGGGCGGTGCCCAGCCCTCCAGCACACGGGTCACCTCGCCTCTGCCCTTCCAATCCGTTTCTTGGCTTCAGATCTGGTTCATGTGCTACTGTACACTTCTAGTCTATTCCCAAAGATTCGTCTCCGTCACAAATGGGATCGCCCCTGCTGTCGGATCCTCTGACTGGCCACTGTTTGTCTGTGAYGGTTGTGTGAACTGAGAGGTTCATTGTGAGTCCCAAAGTGAGTCAGTAGGTAGCGTCTGGCCAGTGGCCTGTAGACCGGAAGTTCAAGGGCCGCCTCTCACTTCTTACTCCAGAGGTTGTCCTTCCCTTCTTCCTTCCTCCCTCCCTCCCACCCTTTCTCCCTTCCTTCCTCTCCTCCTCCCTCCCTCTCTCCCCCTCTCWCCCTTCCTTTCTCTCCCCTCCCTGCCTCCCTCCCTCATTCTACCCATGTGTATGATTGCAAGCTTACACATGCCTCTGTGTGTGGCGTCCAGAGGGTAGCAGGAGGTCAGAGAACAACTATTAGGAGTCTCCCACTCTGTTGTGAGTTGGGTCTCTCTTCTCTGCCACGGTGCTGTGTACTTTAAAGCTACCTGGCAGAGACCTCCCAAGGTAAGCTTGTCTCTCCATCTCCACCTCCTGGTAGGACTGCCCAGCTTTTTACGTGGGTTCTAGGGGTTGAACTCAAGTTGACAGACAGACTTGGACAGCAAGCACTTCTACCCACTGAGCCATCCCCCTARCCCTCCGGTTTCCCTTTCTTGTCCATTAAGGGGATTCGGACCACCTTTAATTTCCCAGGACTCTGCTTTCAGCAAAAACTAACTTGTGATTTATCTTGCTACCTCTTTGCCATCGGCCTGCATGTGTGAAAAGTCAGCTGCTCTCCACTGCTTCACTCTGGATGGAGCAGGGCTGC
>BDUI01002267.1:115533-129986 GCA_002335545.1 Apodemus speciosus | reverse complement strand
CAAGTAAAAAGCTTTATCAGATGATTATCATTTAGAAGACCTACGAGAACATTATTTACACTAATGAACGCTTTCACTGTCTGAAAGAAATTCACGTTACTGCCGATGACTGTTCTTCCTCTATTGGAACTTGTCCCTACACAGACATACAAGAAACCCCCATTGTAGCCTCTGGCTAATTAAAACCTGGCAATTCCATAAAGGCTGCTTTTTTTGTGTATGTAGATAGACCGAGAAACAATTTTTTTTATGAGAGGCCCTTCACAGTGTGTCTTAAAGGAGGGGTCAGCGCTCCATTGAGGGACCATGGAGGCTGGGGGACAAGGCCACACACTTAGTCTGTGGCATTCACTTTCTGGGCAGGAGCCCAGATGTCCGTAAGCTGAGCCGGCAGAGGGAGCTTCAGGGCGGTCCGTGCAGGAGGTGGTCTGCTGGTGCTGGAAGCGGGAGGAGAGGTGGGTATGGCAGAAGGGACTCTGAGGGTAGAGTGAGTGGCAGGATTGAGCTGCYGAGCCACTGATGATGGTATCTGCGTAAGCAGGAGTTTTCAGAAGGCAGCCAGCACATACTGAGCACCGATACACGCAGCGTCCTGAGCTCTCGCCATGCTCATTCTGGAAGTGTCTGTTGAGCACCTCAGTACTGTCTGAAGTGTGGGAGACACAGTGGAGGGCATGCTAACCCACTCATGGTTAGCAACATATTTTCTGAGTTTTCCCAGGAAGTAACTGGGAAATGAGGTGACACATATACACAGCGTGTTCGTAGCAGAGTCTGAAACTGGGCCCAGACTCTGAGGTCCCTTCAGAGAACCAGGTTCCCGATGGCCTGTCACGCAGCAGTCCAGTTGACCCACTCATCAGGGTGTTTGTTCCATGTGTAGAACCATGGGAATGTCTTTCTTGGGTCTCTTGGAGGCTGCGTGAGCCACCCTGCTGCCTCTGAGGGCCACCTCTTGGGTGTTCATGTGTGGGCCCCACATTATAGGGTGTGGATCTGCCTCCTGGTGGCCACGTTCAGAGAAAGGCAGTGTCGTGTCTGTGCCTGTGTGTCTCACTTTCTCAGAGTGCTAGAACATGAACCTGGCCCTGGGTGGCCTGGGGTTGATGGAACAGGTTTTGTTCTGCCTTAGAATGAAGGGCATCCCCGTGGTCCAGCTCCCCTCCTCTGTCACCAGCGCCACAAACGGTGGCTGTGGTGACCGATAAAGTAAACTCCCTGCTCCCACTTATCCTCCCCTACGCTGCGGTCAGTGCCCGCAGCAAGCTGAGCAGTAAATACAAGATGGTCCACCGCAGTGCCCGCCGACCAGCCGTGGACCCTTGCATTGGCTCCAGGGCTGCGCTTTACCATTGCTGCCACATGTCTTTGCAGAGCCTCAGTTTCCCCATGTGTAGGAGACCCCAGGGAAGGCTCTGATGGAAAGGCCTCTTTATCTCTCACCTTGTCTATATACACATAACATCTCACTCTGGGCTGGGAAGAAAAAAGTCACATCTCTGAGAACAGAGCTCCTGGCTTTTCTTTGAGAGGGAGAGATTAATCTCCTCCAACTTCATGACACAAGCCAAAGGCAAGAGGAAGCAATAGAGAGGTGGATCTGCACATCACTGGCTAGGCTTCCTGCACTGGGGCGAAGGTGGAGGTTGGGGTAGCGCCTGAGAGCATGGGCATGGCTTGACTTACTCATTCGTTTCCTGTGTGACTCTAGTGTCGTTGAACTTGTCTCTTCTGTTTGGAAGGAAGCAGATGGAGAGCCTCATGTCCCTGTCTCGGTGCTGGGTATTTCTATTGATTCTCACGGTGACCTGGGACTGGCTGGAACACCGTACCCATCCCACAGATGAGAACACTGAGACTTGGGGCATACCTTGAGGGAGTGATGTGGGCCACTGGGCTACTTTGTCATAGTCGTCTGCCCTCTAAAGAAGGGCTGCGGTGTAGAGACACAGTTCCCCACCCCATGGAACACACTGAGCGAGACACACTGGCCTTTCTTGAGAGTGGTCTGTCAGTGTCATGGTGAGCATCCGTGCCCGTCCTGACAGCTGCTGAGGTGTGAGAAGCCTCTGGTCTCAGTCACTATCCTCCTGCTATGAAGAGACGTCATGGCCAAGGCAGCTTTTCAAAGAAAGCGTTTGCCTGGGGGCTTGCTTACAGTCTCGGGGGTTGGTCGGTGATCACCACGGCAGAGAGTGTGGTGGCAGGCATGGCACGAGAGCAGTAGCCAAGAGCTCACATCTGGTGCATTAGTTGCAGGCAGAGCGAGCTGGGCCAGCAGTGAGCTTTTAAGCCTAAAAGGCCACCTCTAGAGACAGACACATCTCCTCCAACAAAGCCACACCCATCCACACTCCCCAGTCCGTCCCAGAGAGTTCCACTCCCCGGAAACCGAGCATCCGAAAACGAGCTTACAGGGCCCATTCTCATTCAAACCACCACACCTTCCTACAAGGAGAGGTGGAAGGAAGTAAAGGGACCAGGTCAGATGCTGGGGTGGGCATTATGGAGGGCCCCGCCCCAACTCTCAAACATGGTAGTTTTCAGCCGAGCCCTGGAGGAAGAGGCCAAAAAAGGGACAAGGGAATCGGGCTCATAGGTGCCAGTCCCTCCGGATGACCTGTGTCCTGCTCCCACGCCCTCTAGTTCTCCAGCTGGATGGCAGGGAAGCCCTGCCCCCTCTGCCTCCTCCCACAGGGATGGGCTTATTTGTTAGGCCAGAGGGAGCAGGGCTTAGCCAGTCAACCTGGGATTCCAACATGTAGATACCCAGGGTGTAGCCGAAGCCTGCCCTGCACTGGACAACTCACGTTGTAGAAATGGTGGGTAGGCGCTGTATCCAAGCTAGGAGAAGACTGATGTTCAGAACCACAGTAGCCTATCAGCCCGGTCCCTACAGGTGCTTTGAAGCCTCCCCTGGACCTGCTAGGCTTAAGCAGCAAGCATCAGGAAGCCCATGGCAATAGAGTTTCACATAAGCAAGGCGTGCCGCTGAGAGGACTTGTCCAGTGGCCCTGGGTGTCGGGCCCATGCGTCCATCATCCTAAGTATGCGCCATGATCTGAAGTTCCCGTTTAACACGTTGACCTATGTTTTCTCTGGCTTCCAGTCCAGGCTCCAAGCCAGTGAATGGGCTTATTCTTTGCAGGCCATCCCCAGYGGGGATCCAGAGCCTGGCTCTCAGAAGCATGTCTGGACACAGCTGCTCTCCCAGACGCAAGCGCCCTTAATTAAACTGCACGCTGAAATAAAGTGCGCGGAAAGAAAGATTAAAAGTCGCAGCTGCAGAGGGACACTTATGGAAACAAAACACTGGAATATGAGAGGTGCAGCCTTGGCTGTGACTTCCGCAGCAGAGATTCTAGAACAGGCTATGACACCTGGAGGCGCTGCCCGACAGGCTCCCGGCAAGTGACCCTGGAGGGAGGTGGATTTTCCCTTCCATGCCCAGAACCACTAGCGCCCGGAGCAGCCTTCCTGTGCTTCAGAGCAGGCCAAGAGAGGCAGGGCAAGGTAGAACTGACAAAACTCAAACCATCATGAGCACGTGGCAGTTACCGAGCAGTCGCAGGCAGCACCCTGCAATCTCGCAGGCAGCACCCTGCAATCTCGCAGGCAGCACCCTTAGGCAGCGTTGGCTCTTGTTCCTCGTCCTTCTTCGAAGCTCAGTGGACCGTCTACATTCTCTGCTGTTAACCCGGGAGACCAGTGGAAAGGGAGAGAGGCTTGTCCTTGTGGGCGGTGCCAGTGTCTGGTGGTGTATAGACAGGCACTGATAGCTAGACCTTTGGAGGAGGACTCTGACAAATTCACAGCCACCAGGGGACCGTGAGGGCATGGAAGCCGCTGAGAGGGAGGCGGGTTGTGAGTCTTTGTCTCATGGCATAGGAATAGCAGGGGCAGGACTCGAACCCAGGTCGGATGGTCTCTGAAGCTCTCTTTTTTCAAAGATTTACTTATTGTTTTATGTAAGTACACTGTAGCTGTCTTCAGGCACACCAGAAGACGGCATCACAGCTCATTACGGATGGCTGTGAGCCACCATGTGGTTTCTAGGAATTGAACTCGGGACCTTCAGAAGAGCAGTCAGTGCTCTTAACCGCTGAGCCATCTCTCCAGCCTCTGAAGCTCTTAACCACATGTTCAGAGACTCCTGCATGATGACAATGGCTGTTTGGATAGGAACCCACGGAGATGAAGTGTTGACTCAGGAACCACCAGATGAGCAGGTGGGGGCCCAGGAGAGAGGTCACCAAGAGTGGAGGAAGGGGAGGATTGGATGAGATTTGCTGGAGCGGTAGCTGGAGAAATGTAGGAGGAGCTGGTGGTTGCGTCAAAGTCAAGGTCCAGCTGTGGCAGGCGGGGCTGGGGAAGGTGGTTTGGGGGTAGGCTGGACCAGAAGCCAAGCCAGGTGGTCCCCTAGCAGCAGCTGGCTGCAGGAAGAGAAAGCGGACGGGCCTTGGGCCAGATTGGCCCAGGTTTGACCCGGTAGTTCCCCTCACTAGTGCTGTGATCACAAACTGCAGGCAGGCATCCTATTGTCTACCTTTTCCTGAGGAGAAGTAAATGTCTCTTCTCTGCAGATTAGACATCAGTGACAAGATTCTGCCCAGGTCTGAGGCAGCAGCATCACCAAAAGCACCCCCCACTCCCCACAACCAGCTCAGGCCGTGGGAGAGCCGATCCTCCATTGTTGATCCCCAGAAGGAGGGAAAGAAACACAGCTGAGCGTGGGCAGCAGGGAGGAGGCAGCTGCCCTCCAGGTTACAGCAGACATGGTGTTGTCCCGTCCGTGGGCTCGAGAACCTTGTGGGAGAGAAAGTCCATCGAGCCCCCTCTTCAGGGCGGTCCAGTGCCCCTCTCTGCACAACAGCTGCTTCCTCCCGCCTCCTCTGGCTTCGTCTCGGATTTGTTACCATTGGAGAGCTACGGGTTTTGTCTCTGTCTTTTTATCTTTTCATTTTAAACATGTTCCTGTGTCCGTGGTTTTCTATTACAAAATAAAACTGCTTGCCGTCATAAGACTCCCGGCAGCGTGTACTCCTCCAGTGGGAGGCCAGGGGTCTCATTAGTGTGGGGTTTTTGTTTGTTTGTTTGTTTGTTTGTTTACTTCCTTTAGTAAGTTAAAGTGTCGCTGGCATTCTAAAGAGACAAAAGAACATGAGCTAGGGATAGAGGCGACCCTGCAGTTAAGAGGGCTTGCTGCTCTTGCAGCGGACCCAGGTTCAGTTCCCACCTGCAATTCTTCTTCTAGGGAATCCCACCCCATCTTCCGGCCTCTGTGGGCACCAGGCACACATGCATGACGCACACTCATATATGTCACACGTGCACATAGAATAAAAAAAAGTTGCACATAGAATAAGAAAAATGAAAGCATGTRCTAGATAAGAAATCTCAACAGTATCAGATGTGGACTAAGATGTGGAGATAACAGGCATCTGTCTCCTTTCATGCCTCTCACCCCATCCTGCAGTTAGTTCATCTGGTCCCAGTCTCTGAGCTGGCTTGCCCCCCCCCCCAGGGGACGTTGGGGAATGTCATAGCAGAGCTGTTCTCTAAGTGACAAGAGCTGGGCTCCCRGTTGGTACTGGAAGTAAGCTGTCATTGCCTTCTTATGTGACCCTCGGGCATCCCTCCACAGCCTCCCTGACCTCCCTGACCTCCTCTCAGTCTGGCTGAGGAGAGCCTGGATGAGGTCAGCCCATGTGATGGTGCTGGCTCTTGGCAGGTTGGGGACCAGATTCTGGAGGTGAATGGGCGGAGCTTTCTCAGCATCCTGCATGACGAGGCAGTGAAGCTGCTCAAGTCATCCCGGCACCTCATCCTGACGGTGAAGGACATCGGAAGGCTGCCCCACGCGCGTACCACCGTGGACCAGACCAAGTGGATCGCCAGTTCCCGGATCGGGGAAAGCATCGCCAACTCAGCAGGGTCTGGCCTCAGGCACGGGGTTCCGGGATCCTTGGGTGACTTCCGAGAACCATTGTTCCTCTCACCTTCTGCCTCAGGACTCTCAGTCTGGTGTCCTCACCTGAGATCCACTCCATCATGGGCACGAGTGTGGGCTCTCCCCCTCCTCTCCTAGCCCCAGTGTCCTCCAGTAAGGACTTAGAGCCCCCTCTCTGCCATCAGACAAACCACCTAATCCCGGTGCTTAGTGCATCCGGGAGCATCTGAAGGCGGGCACTCCTGGCCCCATCCTGTACTGCCAGAGAGGACTCCATGAGATACTTGGGATGAAGGAATCTCAGAAGCCCAAACCAGGCACAGGGGCCAGGTGGCTGTGTGTCTGCTAGTAATGTACCCTGTGTCACCCGTGATCCCCTTCAGACATCTCCACCTGGGGGCTGGTGACTCCTGGTCAGACACCCTCAACAGTGTCTTATTTCTCTCCTTCATTCCCTTTCTCCTGCATAGTGTTACATGTTTTTAAAAGGTTAATTTCCAACATATTTTAAAATCAAATTTCCCACTTAAAAACTTGGTTTCTGTTTATTTCTTAAAACTCCAAACTCTTGCATCATAAGCCTACATTTTCTCAAGAAAATTTGAGGTAGAGCTACCCTCTCCAAGTTTCCCCCCGGGGGTTTCCAATTCCCCACCGTCCTAGGGGATGGCTGGCCCGGATCACCTGTCAGAGGTCCTTTACTCTCCCCACACCTGCGATTCCCGACTCTCCATTGCTCTCATGCCAGCCAGAGGACTCTGGGTGCCATCTGGACAGGAAGCACTCACCAGGCTCCCCTGCATGGTGTGGCAATGCTGAATATGTTGCTAATGGGAAAGGCTCCAAGCCGACTGCAGGTCTCGGGGTCACATGCCCTTCAGCAGCCCCTGAGCAGTGACCGTGGTTCTCACACTTTGGCTCTACTCTGTGGTGGGAAGCCTTTTCGAGAAGATTCACATATACTAAGCTGGCTGGCCTGAAAGTTGCTGCACAGCAGCCTAGGCTACTCTTGACCTCCAGATCATCCCACATGCTGAGATCACAGGCTTGTGCCCGCCGCCATGCCAGATACAAAGCCTGGCTTTCCCGCTCCAACTGAGCCTTCCCCATGTGTGCCCCATTCCGGGTGCTAACGTGTGCTGAAGGGGCTTGTGTCTCTCCACAGGTTTCCGGGGGACCGCACAGAAGAAGGGACAAGCAAGGTAGGTGTCTTTGTGGGGCATGTCTTAGGGTTTTACTGCTGTGAACAGACACCGTGACCAAGGCAAGTCTTCTAAGACAGCGTTTAATTGGAGCTGGCTCTAAGTTTCAGAGGTTCAGGTCATCAAGGCAGGAGCATGACAGCGTCCAGGAAGGCGTGGGGCTGGAGGAGCTGAGTTCCACCTCTTGTCTCAAAGGCAGCTAGCTAGCAGACGACTGGCTTCCAAGCAGCTAGGATGAGGGTAATAAAGCCCACACCCACCGTGACACGCCTACTCCAATAAGCCACACCTCCTAATGGTGCCACTCCCTGGGCCAAGCATATGCAAACCATCACAAGACCCCATCAGCATCTTCTTCCTCTCCACTCAGTTCTGTGCAGAGCATGCACAGGGGCGTATACATTGTAGGCAGCTTCAGCCAGGCTACCCAACTGTCCAGATGCTTGCTGGCCTCAGGCCACTGTGCTGGCCTCAGGGGTAAGGGCAGCGAATGGAAGTTACCAGGTCTCTGCCCTCCTGGGGGTCACACCCAACAGAAGACTCACAAATAAAGACAGTGCAAGGATTCAAACAAATATCGGATTAGAAAGCCCCCTGGGAACCATCGAGGAAAGGTGGCATCAGGAGGAGTGTGAGTTGAGTCACTAAACCTGGATGGGACACAGCAGAAGTTGAGGTGTGAGCCATGCCAAGGCAGGAGCATATGCTAGGGCTAGTGGAAGAATAGAACAGGAGGGAGAGTAGGGCTAGACAGAGTGACGGGCCAGGCTGACCTNCTCCCAAGGTAAGCTTGTCTCTCCATCTCCACCTCCTGGTAGGACTGCCCAGCTTTTTACGTGGGTTCTAGGGGTTGAACTCAAGTTGACAGACAGACTTGGACAGCAAGCACTTCTACCCACTGAGCCATCCCCCTARCCCTCCGGTTTCCCTTTCTTGTCCATTAAGGGGATTCGGACCACCTTTAATTTCCCAGGACTCTGCTTTCAGCAAAAACTAACTTGTGATTTATCTTGCTACCTCTTTGCCATCGGCCTGCATGTGTGAAAAGTCAGCTGCTCTCCACTGCTTCACTCTGGATGGAGCAGGGCTGCRAGGCCCTACCTCCCTCCCKCAAGCCAGGCCTGGCCAGACCAGCAGAGACCAGCAGAGACATTCTGTCCCATGCTTGTATGCAGGAGCCCAGGCCGGCGTCTGGCTCAATGGCCCGTTCATCAGGTCACTTACTCATCTGCTCACCCCAGGGCAGCCATGTTGAACATTTTCTGGGTGGTGCCGTTCCAGAGGTGCAGGACACTGGCTTTGGATTCTAGCATTCAGCACGGTCAGACAGTGACAGGGCAGAAGATGTCAGTGACTCCTGCCTTGGACACAGTGCTGTTTGAGCGTGTGGCCTCCAGGTGAAGACTAGAGGGGGAGTGTTTGGGACAGAGGAACAGTTTGTGCAGTGTGGAGGAGGGGAAGGTCTATGTGCGGAGGAATAGAGAGGTGGCAAGTAGGGCTGCACTGGAAAACAAAGTGGGAGGGAATCACGGGATGGAACACCACTGAGGCCCCTAGGAATCATGGGATGGAATAGGGGGCCCCTAAGAGTCAGRAAAGGCTGGCACTCAGAAGCTACTGGAGGGGGCGCGGTTAAGGGGAACAGGGAGTGACAGGATCAGTTTTCAGTTTCTTCCTGCCACTAAGGACAGTATTGGAGCTGACTGACACTGGCTAGTCCAGAGTGAAGCTTGCAGCATGAAGGCTCCAGAGTCCTGTGGGGAAATGGATCCTGTTGCTGCAGCCAGGGAGGTGGGGTTGGGGGCTGGAGGAGTGGGAGGAGGTGGGGCATGGGAGCTGGGAGCCCAGTGGAGGAGCAGGCTTTCGGGAGATACTGGGGAAGGTGTCGGGTTAGAGGAACTTGGTTTATTGAGGTAGCCATAGCAACAGGTGGTCAAAGAAACAGATTCTGTGCTGGGGAACTGGCTTTCATTTTTACTTCATTTTAATTAATTTGAATATGATGCTGGGGTAGCCTGGGATGGGTAGACGGAGGGGAACCTGTTCATATTCATAAGATTATGTTGTATGAGAAGAGAATCTATGTTTCATAAAAGGGGAATTTTTTTAATGTGAAGAAATGAAAATATAGCAGTTGCTCTTAGAATATTCCATTGTGGTGTTCCCTTCCAGTGTGTTGAGGTAAGATTCCTTCAAGTCCTCTGGGGTCATACTGCTCTGCCCCTGGCTTGCTGGGCATCCGTGGGCAAACAGTTTACCTCTCTGAGCTTCACTGCTCTCACGTGTAAAGCAGGAAACCTTAGTTTATCAGCCTTGGGGTGGGATCAAGGTCAGAGCTAACCAACATGGGTGGCTGGCCGGAGCCAGGCACTCCGAGGGTCCRCGTGGCTTATTCTGCCTGCATTTGACAGCTGGTGAATCCCCCCCCAAAGTACCCAGGGATCTTCACCCCGGTCTGACCTCGGGTGGGTCCTTCCCCCGGTCTGACCTCAGGTTTCCCACTGTTGATCCGAAGCCTTAGATTAGGGCTCCATGGAGACTGTAGCTCTGCCAAGGATCCGAAGAAGGGAGCGGTGCTGGTGTGCAGGGAGCAGCCGGGTGCCGGGTGCTGGAATTCAGCCTGAGTGGGCAGTGCCATGCCGTCCACCTGGGCATGATCCACGCCCGTGGATATGCAGTGTGCGGCCGGCCCCTTTCGGCCCCGTCCTGACTCCCACGGCAGCTTCGCCTTGACTCCATCTTTCCTTGTTGTTCCTTTAAATACGGGCAAGGTTTGTCGGCTTCTGAACTGTTGGGAAAAACTCATGTTGTCTCATTAAAACTGCATCGTTCACTTGTAGTGAAAGGGGTGGAGGGGGCCCATTAAACTTTTATACCTGACATGGAAAACTATTAAAGATTCATAATTGCAATAAAACTCCTTAATAGAACGGGGATGCAAGCTGAGGTGACATGGTAATCAGCAGGGCCCCACTTGGGACCCCAAAGTCCACTTCAGTGGGTCCTTGGGGTTCGGGAGAGCCCTAGAGGGTTCCATGAAACCTTTTAGTTCTGTGGAGCCCTGGGAAGGATGGAGGGCGGGAAGCAGGACGGCTGTGGGCGCTGTCTCTGCCTGTCCCAAGAGAGTGATCCCATCTCTCTCTGCTCGGCATGGGGCTGGGGTTCTTGGCAAGCTTCTTTCCCAACACACTCTGCTGAGGGATCTCAGAGCCACAGACACCCCACCCACCCCCACCAGCCCCACCCCCAGTTCCTGCTTCTCTTTTTTTCAAGCCCTATCCCTGGTGCGAACAGAGTGCGTATGTTGTAAAGCCTAGAGACCCCGGGGGACAAGGTTAGGCAAGTGCAGACTGGGTCGACTGGGGGTGGGAGTGGGGGGTGTTTGCTTCCTTGTGAGGGTGGCTTTCTGGTAGCCCGGACCAGCCTGAAAGTTGTGATGCTCCTGCCTCAGCTCCCAGGCACTGGGATTANTACAAGTTTGCTCTCTCTCTCTCTCTCTCTCTCTCTCTCTCTCTCTCTCTCTCTCTTTGTGTGTGTGTGTGTGTGTGTCCATGTGTATCTCAAAACTACTGCACATAAATTCCATAATTCAAGGTAATCAAATCCAAGATTTCCTATAACTTTCTAGTTTAAGAGTGAAAATAGAGAAAAATCACCCATATGACTCAACATGCTATTTCATAGATATTTGCTTGGGTATCTTCATTGCTGCAGAATTCACAATAGCCAGGAAATGGAAACAAGCTAAATGTGCTCAGACTACTCCATGGATGATGGACTGTGGTACACAGACACTATGAAATCATATTCAAATGTAAAAAGAAATGGAATTGTGGAATTTGCAAGAAAATGGGTTCAACTAGAAAAGAACACATTGACTGAGATAACCCAGACTAAGAAAGACAAATCTCACATGTTCTTTCTCATTTGAGATTCCTAGGTCTATATTTTCAGATGTGATTATACAACATAGACCAACAAAAATCTAGTAAGAATAGCTACTGCCTATCATCAAATAATCCTCTCTACAGCAAACAGAGACTGTCACAGAAAGCCACAACTGGACACAATGCTGAAATCAATTGATGGTAGGGAGCTCAGACCCAATCTCACCATCTGTATCTATGCCTTAGGGAACATTACGGAAGAGGATACAGAAAGACAGTAAGAGCTGGGTTACCAGGCAGTGTGCTATGAAGCAGTCTTTCCTAGAAATGGCTACATAAACAAAACTAGAAAGACGGACAAGTTAACATTACAAAGGGGGAAATTTTGAAAAGTTCCACTGGTATACAAAATCTATAGGCAACTAAAGATTTTGGGGAGAAATGGAAATTTCCCTCTCCTAAGGTTGAGGCCTTATTCTGATTATCCAGATCTGAGTGGTCAGTTCAGAAACCATGTACACACACACACACACACACACACACACACACACACACACACGCGCGCGCGCACACACGCACACACGCACGCATGCGCACGCATGTGTGTGTATGCAAATACATAGGTGTGTGTAACAATAATAAAAAGGAGACTATCAACTTAAGTGTGGGAGAGACATGGGAGAGGCTGGAGGGCAAAAGGACTGAGTAAAGTAATGGAATTCAATTTAAATTAAAAACATGTTTTAAAAATTAGTGGAAATAGTGAAAATGTGGAATAGCACTCAGAAATGTATAGTACCAGACTATCACCTTTCCATGATAGAAATATGTCGGGATAAGCTACATGCACTTACAGGCCCTTCAAATCTACATCCTTAATGAATCTCTAGTCTTAAAGAGGGTTCCTGCTGAACTGGTCATGAGAAGACAAGGGCTTCCAGGATAATGGATTCCATTATCATGCACATATTTGACATAATGACTTTTTCATACCTATTTGTAGCCAGTGACTTTGGAGGGACTAAACAAAAAGCCATATACTCACCCTGAATTATCTTCTACATCCCAGCTCTTGTTCTCTGTTTGAGGAGAAATACATCTTTCTGTAAACCTGGACAAAAAAATTTCTACATAAACACCCAAATGAATAATTATAAACAAACAAATAAAACAAACAAATGAACACACTTCATCCAAGTGAAGTTGGAATTATGCAAAAGCTGACATTGCCATACTAGATCCTGCAGTTCTTTCCAAGCATCAGCATGGGGAATTACTAGATACAGCTGGAAACTTTCGCTATAAAACAGAAGCTGTAGCCTCTGTAGCCTGAGACTGCCCTTCCTAAGCTTTGACGTTTATTTCTGGGACTCAATTCCACTTCTGACTTCATTTTAGACAGTGTATGAAATCAGGTGGGCAAATGAGAATTTCCCTCTAGGGTAATGGGATTTAGCTAAGGCCATCTGACTAAATCCAAGTCTGGATGTTGTCAACAGTGGTGGCTGATAAGCTGTAGTTTAAGTGGAGATTGATTCTTTTCCTCAGAAGTCTAGCCATCAGAAAGCAGAGCAAGAGAGGGGGATAGAGTCACAGAGACAGAGACAGAGACAGAGACAGAGACAGAGACAGAGAAAGAAGAGTCTCTGATTATCCAGAATGAATGATGAATTATCCAAGAATGAATGGATGAGTGTGAGTGTGATGGAGAATATAGTGCTTTTCTTCTTTCTGCTTATAAGCCCTCTCCCATATATACTAGCCTTGGATTGGACCAGAAGAAAAGTTCAAATGAATTGCACATTCTAGTCTCTGGAGCACAGGCCAGAGCTGGCAGACATTAAATGCCACCTTTAAAAGAAACATTTCTTTCAACCTTCCCTTCCTAACCTTCAAAACACCTTTCTACTGGTTCACTCATCACTCAGCAAGTACCCCTCCCCCCCCCACACACACACTCACTGTGAAGATCTGCATGAGTCACCTCCTCTGTGAAGTTTTATCAGATACTGAATGAAAACTCCAAAATAAAAAAAAAAATCAGTTATCCTGCACCTGGGCTTTCATAATCCTTTCTACTTTCTTAAACTATAACTGTTTGTACAACCGTCCTCTGCCACACTGGAATATACGCGGGTAGGACTGTAATGTGCTTTAAGACACCAAAAAACCAAACACTTCATGATGGGCTCTGGGTAAATAAAAGTTAAATGAATGAGTTCATGCTGCTACTTTAGTGGATAATGCCTTGGAACACCAAGCCACTCCTAAAATATTGCTATATTGTCAGTCACTTAGAGCATTCCCTTTTAGAGGAACACTCATATTTTTGATTTCTTCATCCTGAGTCTACTGATATCTCTTTAATATAGTTTCATATCTAACTCAGTCCTGTCTATCCATAGCTAGATATTGCAACTATGTAAAAGCTTTACTGTTGGGCTGGGACATAGCTCTGTTGATAGAGTGCTAGCCAAGCGAGCACAGAGCCTTGGTTTTGATCTCCAGAACCACATAGAGCAGACCTGGTGTTGCATGCCAGAGGCACTAGGAGTGGAAGTTCATGGTCATTCTTAGCAGCATAGTGAGTGTGAGGCGATCCTGAGCTACATACGATCCTTTCTCAAAAGCAAATAAATCAGTAAACTTTAAATATCATTTTTAGATCAAGGATAACACTTATACGTAGCCAGCTTTACTGACCATATTAACCAGATGTATCTCCCATACAGGAAGCAGGCATACTGAGTTGAGAAGTATTGTGAGCGTGAGGCTTTTCAGATGAACCAAGGCACATGGTAAGAACTGGGAATGGAGGAGCTCATATATCCTACCTGGTAATACTAGCTCTTTGTCACATTGGGGTCTAGACTTCCAGTCTGTCTGCTCTGAATAGAAAGGAAAGCTATCCCAGTGCAGTCTGTACAACTGCAAAGCTGCCATCCACTTCTATTTTCAAGGAAGTAATGAGCTCTTGTTAGCACACCACTTTTTAAAATGTATCTGCAGAAAAATAGAGAAAGTGACAAAAGGAGAGAGAAGCATTATTCTTGTATGCATCTCTCTCCTTCTCTCTCTCTCTTGCCTCTGCATCTGTAAAATTAGGGCATGATATGACATGCATGGGTATATCAACAAAAACATGTGTGCTTGTGGAATGCATATACCAAAACCTGAAGTACTTTTCTGATGTTTGTCCTTCAGCTTCTCCTAAGGTGAAGTTTCATCAAAACACAACACACCCAAAGACTCTCAGGGAGTCTGACTTAGCAGGTCTGACTCATAGTCTGGGAATTTTAAACAAGAGAGTTAATACTTAAACAATAGACAGAGAGTGTGTGTGTGTGAGAGAGAGAGAGAGAGAGAGAGAGAGAGAGAGAGAGAGAGAGAGAGAGAGAGAGAGAGAGAGAGAGA
>BDUI01002266.1:111893-122063 GCA_002335545.1 Apodemus speciosus | reverse complement strand
GAGGTCCAATATTTTTTCCTTTAATTCCTCAACTGCATCTCAATCTTAGGATGAGATAGTAAACAAGTCTCACATACAGTCTTTAAATAGCTAAGAACAGTCAGTCACCCTAAGAAATGATCTGTGAACAGGCTCACAACTCAAAATGGCTATTTTCATACAAATATTCCAGAATAGTAAGTTCAAATCCTGCTCCTACTACTTCCTGTTTTTATAGGACAAATCACTCAAACCTGTGTTTCCAAGGAACAGTACCTACCTAAGTCTCCTTTTAAGTCTTAATCACTTAAACTTTGAATAAATATTATTCGCACCATCATTATTGCAATAACTAGTTACATACAGGGAAACTCCAAAAGGAAAGACTCCCAAAGGAAGACTTACACTGACAGCATTAAATTTTAAAGACATAAACCTAAGCATGCAACAGTCTGGATCAGGGAAGATGGTTCACCTGGAGAAAATGCTTGCAGTGCAAACCTGACAATAGAACCCCCAGAAACCATGTAAAATTCAGACGCAGTCTGTTTTCTGACCTGCACACAAGTGCTTGTAGCAGACACRCCCTGGCAAACATGAATGTAAACTTTAAGTAACAGTTCAAAGAAAGGAGATCAAAGGAATGATTGCTATGTAAAGGCTGGGGTGACAAGTCGAACCTCTGTAGTGTTCTGAATGCCTAACTCCATCACTGCGCTACAATCCAAACCCTAACTTTTGCCACCATAAAAGACACATTCCAATGAAAAATGTTCTGAATTCATGCTTTTCCCTGATTAAGTGTTTCAGTATTAAGAACCATCTCAACATCTAATAAACTGAAATATTTATTTGCAGAAGGGATGCAAATAGGTTAAGTTACATGCTTTTTTTTTTTTTTTGGTCAACATAGTATATGAAGGGATAAAACATACTTTTTTCAATTCCTAGATTATATATAATGCCTCTATGGTTCATATTKTTTTGTTTTTTGAAACAGGATCTCTGTGGAGCCTTGGCTGTCCTTGAACTCTTCTGCCCGGAGTGCAGGGATTACAGGTGTGTCCCACCACCCCAGGCATTAAACTTTTTCAAGAGGCTGAGGGCAGGGTCTTGGTATGTAAGCCAGGCTGTCACTTAATTCACTTACTTGTAGCAGAGCATGACTCCTGACATCCTGCCTCCTGGGACTGCATGCATGTATCACCGTGCTTTTTTATTTTATGCAGTGTTATGGATCAAACCCAGGGCTTTAGGAACACTAGACAAACACACTATACCAAAGCCAAAGGAGTTACATCCCCTGTCCCTTTATTTGAAAAATTTACAACAAAACCAGCATTTGAAAATAAAAGCCTTAGGACAAAAAATTCTGACCAAGATGCAAGAATTCACCACCGTCAACAAACCTCTCTCTAAAGGCAAAAAAAGGGATGAAATCTTCCATGTAGATTATAAAACAGCTAAAGAACCTAGAATATTCAATCCAGAATTCAGTGCACTGCAATACTGTTACCTCCCATTTTACATGGGCTGACCATCTCTGGAGTCAAGTGTTTCCAGTGTTTGGTAATCTATACATTTCCTAACTAGGACAAACCTTAGTTCACTGGAACCAGAATTTACAGCATATCTCATTTTTAAACCACAGCATTAATATAATGGCCTGCTTTGAAACAAAGCACATTTTAACCAGTTAAATCAGTAATTGAGGTTAAGGCAGTCTAACAAAGAGTCATCAAAAGCCAATTACATTTAACTTGCCCGGAAGGATAAGCAACTAAGTTGATATTAAGGACATGGTCAACCATTGTAATCTACACAATGTACAATATAAAACAACTGAGGTATACTCATCTTGGATAGCTTCAAAAAATGACAAGCCCAGRAAAATATTAAAATGTATTAAATGCACACAAAAAGTACAATTTACCTAACTGGAAGGGCTAYCAAGGAGGGCTAGCTAGCTACAATGGACTAAGGGTTAAAACTCCTTTGGAAGGTGAGAGCAGACTATCCCAGGCTCACCTGGGACCATCAGGATGGAAATTTCAACCAAACCAAGAATAATGATCATTTTAAAAGCCACCAGGAAATCAACCACACACACCAGAGCATCACATTTTCTTCTTTGCTCACTAGTAATCCACTGGAAAAAAACATGGAAAATGTAGCCTTGGTCAGGAAGGCAAACAGCCTGTGACAGGAGGAATCCTAGAGTCCGGAAAAACAAAATGTTTCTCTCTAATTGCAACTGTAGAGAACAGACCATTAAGTGATTATAATCGCTTTTGCTTGAGTGTTTCCACGACTGTGTGTGGTTCATCAGTGAACGTTTTTCATCACTCCGTTATTTTTAAAAGCCTAGCCCATTCACAAGCGTTCTTTTCCCTCTCTACTTATTTAACGCCTTCTAAGCAAGCATGTAAGAGAGAAAATGCTGAAATGGCGCCAAGTCTCACAGCTGTACGGCCAGGATTGCTGCTGGCACTCGCCGTGCTCTACACCCATGCAACTGCACTAGCCTTGGCAGCCATCTTGGAAAAGATGCCGGGCTCACAAGGGATCCCAGAGTGCAGGCAGTGCACTCACCACCGCCGTCTAAACACCCTTCTCTGGATCCGTGAAGATGTAGTTTACAACTCTAAGCCAAATACGACGAAGGCTAACTTCCTAAGGACTTAAGGACACTCCAACAAGCTATAACTAAGCTTTAACAAAAATTGATTTGATCAGCATGATTCCCTGACAAGGAAGTAGGAGAAATAAAAAATGAGGAAGAACCATTTCCTTTCAGATGTATTACTTGCCGTTTGGACAAATAAGAGCTCTCTTTGGCTAAAGAGGGTCTATAGAAAATGTATTCGAGGTACTAAATGGACTGCATATTTAAGTCGTCTAAACAAAGGCAACATAACCTTACAGTACAGATAACATCCCAGGCAATTGACATGTCAAGTCACGTTCCCCGAGAGGTTAACAAGGTGAAAGATCACCTGTATGGTAATTAGTGGGTCACATTCTTACATAGCAATTTCAAAGAAGCAGAAAAGGATGTCAAGGTTAAAAACGTGCTTAGCCTGGAGTTGCCTCGGTTTGATGCAAGGTAACTGTTAAGGTATGGCTCATGCGCCGCGCTTGCCTTGACCTGCTTTGTGCCAGAGCTGAGGTTGGCTCAAGATTGGTACTTAACGGCAGCACAAAGCAAGTCTACTACGGACCCACTAATCCCGTCACTCAAGGAAGAAACACGAGGTCCCAATCCCCCACCCTGTCATGCCCGTGGTGGCTCCGGCCCATGGAGATTGCCCATGCAGGAGGCGGACCCAAGCTTTCTACACCGGCATCTCACCTGTTGATGAAACCGTATCCGTTCCTTACATTGAACCATTTTACTGTTCCCAAAACCTTCGTTGCTGGAAAACAAAGCACAACAACGTCCAATCACCAGCTGGCCCTGGAAGTCGGACCAGGATCCGGCCGCAGGCCCGGGCCGCCGCCCTCGCCGCACACGTGGGTGCGCCGGGTAGCGCGGGTCCGAGGTGGGTGTGCGCCCGGGAGGCGAGCACGTGAGGGCCCGGAAAGCAGCCCGCGCTACTCCGGCTGCGTAGGCGGCGGGGCGGGGACCTCGAGCACGAGGCCCCGGGGCGGGTGGGCGCGGGGGAGGGGCGGCAGCGGCCCGAGCAGCGGCGGAATCCCGGTGTGCGCGCGCCGCGGGCCTCGGGGGGGAGGGGCGGCCGCGTAGTCGGTGGCTCCGGCCGCGTCGCCTAACGGTCCGGCCCGCGGCCCCATTCCCGGTTCCCTCTGGCGCTCACCGATGACCTTCTTGTCCCCGCCGGCGGGCGCCGCCGATGTGAGGCCGCCCGGGCCGCCACTACCCGCGCCGCTGCCCGTGGAGCCGGGCTTGGTGTCGGCGGCGCTGAGGGCGGCGGCGGGGGCGGCGGGCGGCTGCTGGGTCTCGGCCTCGCTGCTCATGGTTGCGGTGATGGTGACTGGGGCCGGCGGCGACGGCTGCGGCTCCTCCCGGGTGTGATGGTGACTAGGCCGGCGGCGGCGGTGGGGCTCTCAGGGCTCTCTGGGGTCCGCTCTCCGCTCCCGCTACCGATCGAACTAGCGAGAATGGCGGGACGGGCGGGATAAGCCCCACGGTAGACCCGCCCTTATCCTCCCCCATTGGCCTCCATGGTTGTCCATCTCACCACCTGACCGGTTCTCTAGCGCCTATTGGCTTACGCTCCGCGGCTCCTGCGCTCTCATTGGTACCTTTAGCGACTAATTCGTCCGACCCACAGCTTCTCCTGCCTCCGCCGCCATAGAGACCGGAACTAGAATGAGAGCCTTGGCCGTGAGCACCATAGAGTACCGGGAGGACGCGCAGAGGGAACGTTCCCGTATGGGTCGGCTCTCGTCGCGCACGTGGGCCGCGGCCGCCGGGCCTACTCCGGCCTCCTAGAAGGGGCTTCTTCGCACGGCTGGGTGAACGCTGGGGCCTCAATGGGTCAGGCTTTTGGTGATCCAGTCAYCTTGGAGGGACCACGCAGGCGCTCGAGCTGCCACGACTCAGCGTGTTCAGGGCGGGGGGTGATCGTTTCCCCCGCGCGTACCAGGAATGTATTTCATACTTGCTACAAATCAGATTTAATTTCAACTCACATTTATTAGATGTTAGGTTTTTTTTTTTTTGTCTTTATAAAGTCAGCAGCACTGTAGACAAGGATTGCTATCCCTGTTTTTATACACTGTAAAACACGCTGCCTCCTAGTCCTGAAGTCCTCCGCCTACCTTCATTCATTATTAAGCACCTACTATTGACTGGGGATTGAAGTAGTTTACCAGTGAATTTCTGCTTTCTGATGGAGGAAATTTAAACGCCCAACACTTTCTTGGTTGAATGAGCACAGCGTTTAGGGAGTGGAAGAGTTGGGTGGTGACATTTCAGGCAAAGGTAGGTTTGTGCAAAGGCCTCGAAAAGATAGGGCCTCAAGGAGAATGCAAATACAGTCCAATCAAAGTAGGATTTAGAGGTGGGCAGGCTCAACTAGGTGTTTTTAACGTGAGATTAATCCTGTGCTCACCAGTGCGGAGTGTAGCTTTAGAGTTGTAAGGAGTAGTAGCATCTTTAAAGAAAAGGCTGCTGCTTGGAGAATGGGCTGCAGAGAGAAAAGGGATGGGAGTTGGGGAATAGGGGAGGGGGCACCTGTGTAAAGGCACTTAACCAAACCTGAAGACCGGAGTTCTTTCCCTGATCTCCACGTAATGGAAAAGAGAAAGATAGCCTCTTCTCGTAACTTGAAGTTTGACTTCCCCATGAGCACTGTGGCATACTTCTAGCTCCCAGTAAATAAATACGTGTAATAGAAATACAAAACGAAAGCTAATGCAGTAATCCTTGGACCTGCCACTCCATTTGGTAAAGACCCTCCTCAGTCAGTTGTGAAAAATATGATCATGAAGCCATTCTGGCTTTTCTGCCATTACTTTTAGTGATTGCCATTGCTTAGAGCAGAACCAGCAAAAAAAAATTTAAGGGCCAAATAATATGGAAAGCTCTGGGCTGCTGGGTCAACTTTAGGTCCAAAAGCAGAGGATACCTGTGCTATGAATGTTTTGTCTTTTTTAACGGAAAACAGTGTTACTATTTTTATTGGGACTCTTTTTATTAGGGGCGGGAGCACTGTGTGCCACCATGTACATTTATGTTGGTGAGGAAGTAAAACAATTCAGAGTCCCAGGCATGGACCTCAGCCCTTCTTGCTGTGTCAGTATCAAGCACCTTTAGGAGTACTATCACCGACTCTGAATTTACTCAGCCTCTCAATCAAACCCAAAGCTGGATGGTATGGTTAGTGTTACAGGCCAGCTCGTTCTGGGGATGCAGACTCTGCCTGCCTCTTGAGACAGGGTCTCACTTGAAGTGCARGCTGTCTGATGATGAAGTCATGGCATGTTCTTGGTAGTAGTTTTACAGAAATGTGCCTTCATGATGCCTGACCTTCCCTTGAGCATCTATGCCTAACAGAGACTGTTTCTTTGGTTTTGGTTTTGAGACAGGGTCTCCCTATGCCTGGAATGCGCAGAGATCTTCCTGCCTCTGTTTCTCAAATGCTGGGACTACCATGTCAAGCAATGAAACATTTTAGTATATTCTTGTTTCCGTGGTGCCAAGGGTTGAAGCTCATCATCTGTTTAATTACACAGTGTGAAAAATGAATCAAAGAAGTGCTTGTGGCTACAGGGGCTTCTTTGATTCCAGGTGAAAAGGCTTGGGGCGCAGTGTGCAGGGAGGAGGTGGGAACCCGGGCTGCTGCTGCTCAGGAAGCCTTACAAGAAATGTGGAAGGAAAGAGCATTAACTGCGGTGGAGAGATGGCGTCGTGAGTTGAAGTGCCAATTCTGTCCTAGCTGTCTTTGTTGCTTAGGAGTGTCCTTACTTTATATCCGGGCACTCAGCCATCTGCCTCATGCTTTGGTATAATATGAAGATGAGGCATTAGAATGCACTGCTGCAAGCACCTTTACTCTCTGCTTACAGGAGGCAGAGGCAGATGGTCTACAGAGTTGTGCCAGGACAACCAGGGCTACACCGAGAAAACATCTCAGAAAACAAACAAAAAAAGCATCCCAGGATCAACAAGTCCAGTTGAAACTCATTTCCTGTCCCAAATTGGGGACTCTCTACTTCTTTCTTCTAGTCATCGCCCTCCCCGCCACCACCTTGGGTATTTACACCTGATAGTCCATAATTTACCTCACATGCAATTCTGGTTTCTGCTTTTAAGGAATGCTAGGGGACACATCCCAGGAATGTCCTTTGCAAAATAGCTCCCCTACCCCCAAGCTCTGCTTTAGAAACACATCCTGACCCACCCTGGCATCCACCTTAACCCCAATCAATACATCAGCATTTACATCACAGTCAACTCTTCCAGGCCTCCCCAGCTTTGTGTTCTGAGACTCTCACTATGTAGCCCTGAATGGCCTGGTATTATGCAGGGCTGGACTCAGAGATACACTGTCCTCTGCTTCCCAAGTGCCTTGTGCCTTCAAACTGTTAGTATCTTTGTGTATATGGTGTGCATGTGTTTATGTGTGTGGGGGTCTCAAGCACCAGGCTCGGTTGTCAGTCCTCGCTTCACTGATGCTGAGACAGCTTCTCTCATGCTGCATATTTCAGGTTAGCTGGCTGGCAAGCTTCCCTGGACTATTTCAACTTCCCATCGTGCTGTTCATGCAGTGGGATTATAAGCACATCTGGCTCTTAGATGGATTCTGAGGAGCTCAGCTCACACCATCACACTTGTCCAGGAAGCTTTTATTGGAGGAGTCATGCCCCTGCCCCTGAAAAGCCCCTCCTTGTTCCAAGTTTTTATTTTTATTAATTTTTAAATTTAACCTCTTCCTCCCACTTCATCTCTCCATTCTACCTGAACATCTGGTTCATGTAACATATAGATTGGACATCTACTAAATATTAGATTCTGTTTTCCCAGGTGTTAGGGACACAGCAGTTAAACAAAAATCCCACTAAAACTAAAGACAGCAGACCACACTTCCTTTACCACCTGCCTGTGTCCTGTCATAAGCACAGGCCACATCTTACTCTTCTTACTGCTTCAGCAGACATTGGCAGAACAGCTGTACCGGGCGTCAGTGAGCTCAGCTGCACAGCCCATCACAAGAATACCAGATGGGCACAGCTGTCCGTCTCTCCCGTCTCATGACAGTCCACTCTGTCCAGCCGCTCACCACCCTCTGCTTAGCGTGAGTATTTCCTATGCCCTCTGAAGTGTGTTTACATAGGAAGTTGCTTAGGGCTTTCTGTATTCCACCACCTCATCCCCAGTCCACAGAAAGGGCCCTTTAAGACAGGTTCTGTTCTAGAATTTGACCTGGTTCATCTGCCTGTATAGTTGAGTAATCTCTGACCATGAGATGGAAGAAAAAAGGATGGATAGGCATGGTAGCACATGGCTGTAATCCCGGCAAGTAGGAAGAGGCAGGAAGATGCAGCCTGGTCTACATAGCGAGTTCCAAGCTACTCATGGCTACACAGCAGACTGCTCATCCTTCCAAAATAGAAATGAATACAATAAATACCTCATGAAAGTTGCATCATACAGCTTTCTTTTGCATGCGGGGGTTTTTTTGTTTTGTTNTTCTCTGTGTAGCCCTGGCTGTCCTGGAACTCACTCTGTAGACCAGGCTGGCCTCGAACTCAGAAATCCGCCTGCCTCTGCCAAGTGCTGGGATTAAAGGCGTGCGCCACCGCCGCCGCCGCCGCCGCCGCCACCACCACCCGGCGCATGTGAGACAGTGTCTTGCTACATAGCCCTGGCTTTTCTGGAATTCAGGTTGCTCTTGGAAAGTCAGGGATCCACCTGAAAGGCATGCACCACCATGCCGGCTTAGAGCAGCTCTCTCACCCTGACATTATAATCCATAAGGGGAATCTTTCCATGTCGGATTATTCCCTTTTCAAATAATCTCCAAGGGATGTTATATCTGTCGTCTGTGTGTGCATGTATTTTGAGACAAGATCACACATAGCCAAGGATGGTCTTGAGTTCCTGATTCTCCTGCCTTCACCTCCCAAGGGCTGGGATTACAAGTGTCACCACACCCATCCATTCTGTTCTCCCCTGGATCTCATGATATAGCTCAGACTGTCCATGAATTTACTGCAATGCCACTGACTCAGGCTCCCAAGTGCCAAGATTATGTACTACAATGCCTTCTCACTAACCCTTGAGGTAACTATATGACACTCTTGTTTTACTGAGGAGAAAACTGGGATCTGAGAGAATTATAAATTTCCTTTGAGACCTTCATGGCTCAGGGCTGGAGAGATGGCTCAGTGGTTAAGAGCACTGACTGCTCTTTGGGAGGTCCTGGGTTCAATTCCCAGCAACCACATAGCAGGGAATCTGATATTCTCCCACATGCAGGCAAAACACTAATACATATTAAACCTCCATGGGGACCTGGTAAAGATTTCCTACCCCATGATTCCTACTTGATCAAAACACATTGCACCAGCCAGGTGGTAGCGGCTGCGGCAGCGCACACCTTTAATCCCGGCACTTGAGAGGCAGAGGCAGGCAGATTTCTGAGTTCAAGGCCAGCCTGGTCTACAGAGTGCGTTCAGGACAGCCAGGGCTACACAGAGAAACCCTGTCTTAAAAAAATAACAAAAAAGCCGGACGTGGTGGCGCATGCCTGTAATCCCAGCACTTGGGAGGCAGAGGCAGGTGGATTTCTGAGCTCGAGGCCAGCCTGGTCTACAGAGTGAGTTCCAGGACAGCCAGGACTTCATAGAGAAACCCTGTCTCAAAAAACCAACCAACCAACCAACCAACCAAACAAACAAACAAACAAAAAAACCCCAAAAAACAAACCAAACCAAGGAACAAAAAAAACCCCCACATTCCACCAGATGGTCTCTTCCCCTTGAGCAGTGGCAGGCCACAGCTAATGAAAACCTGCTGGGATATCCTGGACTACCTACTGCTGCTACCTTTGTCCTTCGGTGTGAACTTAAGAGGACCCTGAAAGTTGGAGGCTTTGATATACACAGCACTTGACTCTTCATGCTGGCTCCAGAGAGCTAGTCCTAGAGGAAAGGTGACAGGACAGTCATTGCAGCTGCTTGGAAGCACACACCAACTCTCCGGCGGTTTGGCTGGGCCTGCCCACTGTCCTAGTCCTGACTCAGACACACCTTTCCTTCTGTTTTCTTTTGAATGTATATGACCTAAGTTTGCTATTGCTTTTCCTGGTATTTTGGGTTTCCTTAGTTTTTCTCTAAAGCTTTCCACTTCCATCTACCCATTCTCCACAGGAAATGATTCTCTAGAGGTTTATTGCTTTCTCGTTCTATTCTTTGAGACAAGGACTCACTATACAGCCTCCACRGGCCTCAGATTCACAGGCCTGCCTCTGCCTCCTGGTGCTGGAATTAAAGGTCTGTGTCACTAGCCAGCTCTGGACACTTTTCATTTAAACTTAAACTCTCTTATTTGAATAAACTTTGGCTTTCCTTGACTTTAAAAATGAGCAATACAGAGCTGGAGAGATGGCTCAGTGGTTAAAAAGAGCACTGACTGCTCTTCCAGAGTTCAATTCCCAGCAACCACAAGGTGGCTCACAACCATCTGTAATGAGATCTGATGCATTCTTTTGGTGTGTCTGAAGA
>BDUI01002266.1:67234-78935 GCA_002335545.1 Apodemus speciosus | reverse complement strand
ACAGGGCGGGAGGGTGGGGAATGGTGAAGATTGAATCAGGGCTTTGAGTATTCCAGACAAGCATCCTTCCACTAATCTATTTCCTGAACTTTCTTCATTTCGTCCTTTTCCCATAACATTTATTTGTCTATCGGTTTCTGTATGTAGAGGACAGAAGATATCTCGTGGGAGCCGGTTCCCTCCTTCCGCCATGTTCATCCCAGGATGGAACTCAGGTGTCAGGCTTGGTAACAAGCATCATTACCCACTGAGCCATCTTGCTGGCTTACTGCTTGATTTCTTTTTCATATAAGTCAATGTTAGGGTACTGAAATATTTGATGTCTATGTTGCATTCCTTTCTTGCTGTTTTAGAGGGATTATGGAGTGGTTATGGTTTGCTGTACGCAAGATCATATCATCCGCTCACAATGACAATCTCACCTCTTCCTTTTCTGTTTGGAAGCCTCTGTGTCTTTGCCAAATTACCCTGTCAGGGACTTCCAGCACTTCCCTAACAGAAGTTGGTTAGACCATAAATGTCTTGTCTTGTTCCTGGCCCTGGAATGAAGCCTTTCAGCTTTTACCTCTGAGTTCCATGTCAGCTGTGTGTTTGTCAAACGTGGCCTTTATCGTATTGGGTGCATTCCTTCTTTGCATGTCTTTTGTGTGTGTGAGCTTTATGACTTTACACATAAAATGGCTTCTCCCAGAAAAACAGATTAAAGTTAGCCATGGTGGCTCATGCCTATAATCTTAGCACTCAAGAGGCTGAGGCAGGAGGATCAGTGTGTGCTTGAGGTTCATCTGGCCTATACAGTGTGTTCCAGTTCACCTATGGCTATAAAGTCGGGGACCCTTCCCCAAACCAGTAGAGCCAATGATGATGATGATGATGGTGGTGATGATGATGGTGATGATGATGATGGTGATGATGATGATGACATCGACAAAATATAAACAGAGATGAACATAGATCAAATTTTACATGGGTTTACTGGCTTCCCTGAACCGGACCACAACTTAACCTTTGATATAGACCAAATAATTCATGCAAGAGATTTCCACCAGGGGGCAGGAGAGATGGCTCAGTGGTTAAGAGCACTGACTGCTCTTTCAGAGGTCCTGAGTTTAATTCCCAGCACCCACATGGTGGCTCACAACCATCTGTAATGGGATCTGATGCCCTCTTCTGGAGTGTCTAAAGACAGCTACAGTGTACTCATATTCATAAAATAATTCTAAGAAAAAAAAAAAAGGAAATTCCTAGCAATTCTGAGTGGAATGATAAGTTTATATATTGTTTTTTGTTATCTTTTTATTTTTATTTTATGTGAACTGGTATTTTGTAAGTGGAGTGACAGACAGGTGTGAGCTGCCATGTGGGTGCTGGGATTGAACCCAAGTCCTCTGGAAGAGCAGCCAGTGCTCTTGACTACTGAGACATCTCTTCAGTTCCTCATATATTGTTTTTTGTACAAGAGATAAAACATTATATTTTAGAGGGATGTCCTTAAAATTCAAGATGTTCTGAAGGGAAGAGAAACATGCCATCCTGCAGGGAAGTGCTTTAAATTTAGGACTTAAACAACCCATAAACTTCAGGAAGTCCCTGAGATTGACCAGATTCACTAGTCTCCTTAGTCTCCAAGAGGATACACTAGAAAGGACTGGTAAGAGACACAATCAGAGCAGTTGAGCTGCCTGGAAGGGACTCTCCAGCCATTGAGCTGTCTGCAGGTTATATGGTGGGCTCCAGGTTTCCAGCTTTCATGGGCTGTCACCCATTGCGGAATGGCTTTTGGTGATGCAGATGTCTTTGAGTCATTTCTTCTCCTGGAAGTAACCCTCAACCATGCTCCTATAAATAACCTTAACAAACTCATTGGTTCACCAAATGGACATTGATGATATCTGGTTTTTGGTCTGTTGTTGATTCCCTTCTGGGATTGTAACAGAACCCCATACCTCAGCACAACTGACTCCAGGACAGATGTGCCATTCAGGCCATAAAACCTAACATGTAGACAGCACCACCTGCCTAAATAGAAACAAAGGCCTAACCCATCAATGTTCATAGTTCTGGGGAAGTCTCTGAATGTACTAACCTTGCCTTTTAGCTTCTGTTGTTCCAAGTATAGCTAACTGTTCCTATTAACTGAAGCATGTCAACTGAGGACCTGGTTTTTGTGCTTAAAAGCTCATCCTGAGAAAGGCTCAGTGCTACACTGGGATCCCAAATACCCAGTGTAGTTGCCAGCTGGCTAATAAAGCCTTTTTTTTATTGTTGTTGGAGTGTGGGGTCAGGGGTTCAAGGCAGAGTTTCTCTGTGTAGCCCTGGCTGTCCCGGGACTTACTCAATAAACCAGGCTGGCCTGGAACTCACCAACATCACATGGCTTTTTTTTTTTTTTTTCAAGTTAAAGGACTTGGTTCTTTTCCTCCCCCATGTGGATTCCAGGAACTGAACCTCAGGTCATTCTTTAGGCAAAGGCTACCCTACCAGTCTAGCCTTCTTGGTGGTTGTTGTAGATGTTATTGGGTTGCTGCTGCTGCTGCTGCTGCTGCTGCTGCTGCTGCTACTGCTGCTGCTGTTTGGTTGAGGCAAAGTCTTATGTACCCCAGGCTGACCTTGGAATTCTTAAGTAGCAGAAGTTAGTCTTGAACTCCTAACCCTCCTAGGTTAGTCCTAACCCTCCTGCCTTAGCTTCCTCCGTTCTGGGATTACAGGTATGAGCACCGATGCCCAGCCTCCATATAGTCTTCTGACTTGTAATCCTGTCATATTCATTCATATGTATATATGCTTTTCCATACTGGACGGAAGATATATGAAGACACAGACTCTCTTGGTGTTCCAGGACCCAGTCTAGTTCCTGGAGTTAATGGTTGACAACTGAGTGAATTGAATGAGAAAGGACTCACTCAAGCAAACAGAAACTATTGGCAATCAAGCCACATAAGCCGCAGTTCTGTTTCTGGTGACGACTGGGAAACACCTCGTGTAGCTTAGAAATAATTACCTTTGGGGGAATAAACAAGGTGCAGGTCTTATAGCAGTAGAGCCAATAACCAGATCGGTGGAGAAGCATCTTCCGAAGGGATGCCTTGCAGGTGATCACACCAGGGAAAGGAGGAAGTAGCCTCTTCCATGGGTCTCTCATCTGATCCTGCTTAGTGAGGTCTCACTGTTCACTAGCCAGACTCTGGACTTGACTGAGCCCAAACTATCCCCGCAACTCTCCTTGGCTATTTGTCTGTTGGAATTTGGAACATCCTTGCTTTTCTCTGACTCAGTTGCTCTCCTCAGGCTTGACTCATTAGCAGACTAAACTGGCTTCACTCAACCTCTCTGAGCCTCAGATCTGCTGTTCTTGCTCTCCAGACAGGGCTAGAACAATATGCTGCAAACGGGGTTGTTTAGAAGGAGGCATATCTGAGAAGACATTTAGCACCCATTTATTCCCAAAGCATGAGTGTCTGTGGATATGGTCAAGTATGAACTATACCTGTCCACAGATACAGTCGCGTATGAGCTATGCCAGTCCCCAGATGTGGTCACCAATGAGCTAGAGTTCTTGCCCTCTGAGACCCGCACTGCTCAGTTACTGATTTAGAGAAGAAAAAGGACGACTGCAACGTAACACATTCAGAAAGACGCTCAGAGGCATATATAGATGGCTTTGCCATCACACAGGACAAAAGTGTAATGAAAGTTAACCCAGTGATGAGCAGGACTCACCAAGATCAGTCACAGGGCTGCTGTCCCATGTGCCCCCAAGGAGCCAGCCGTTCTGCTACAGCTCACCATGCAGCCAGGCGCAGGCTGTGGCAGGGGGAACCAGCGAGCCAAACCTTAGAGTCAGGACCCAAATGAAGTGCACATCTTACCTCTTCTCTGCGAATCTGGATGCTCCTTATAATTTGCTCCAAGAGGCCAATTTGCTGCATGAGCCGGAGGCAGTTCTCCTGCAACTGCTGGTTTTCTTTATCCAGTAAAGACACCCTAAACATGGCACAAATTGGAGGCATAGCTAGAAAATGTTTTCCTCCTTTCCTCCCTTCCTCCCTTCCTCCCTTCCTTCCTCCCTTCCTCCCTTCCTCTCTTCCTTCCCATCTACAGGGATCAAACACAAAGCCTCATGCATGCTAGGCATGCACATCATCACTGTTACACAACTCCACTAACTACACACTCTTTTCTCCTCTGTGAAACTCTCTTTGATACCACTGTGGTTGAAAATAGAAGACAGCAGAACAAGACTCACAGGATAGCCAGAAGCACTCTCAGTCTCTAGACCCACCCATGTCCTGGGCGGACAGACCCTCCCCCCTGGAGCTCAGGGCCCCTCCACRGCACGTACTTGCTCTGGAATGCAGATATTGTGGACTTGTTGCTGCAAATCAGTTCTTCTTGATTTGTGACTTGTTCTAGAAGCTTCCTCTTTTCTTGGAGGAGGATGTCATTTTGGGTCATGATCTGGCCCTGGAATACTTTCTCCTAGGAGGAGGAAGAAGGACATAGAGATGTAAGAGCTTCAGCCCAAGTCTTAACAGTCACTCCAGTAACTCCTGCTTTCTCTCTTTCTGGCCCCCGAATCTGTTGGCACCTGTTTGGCATCATCCTTGATTATATTAGATGCCTCCTGTTTGTGTTGTTACTCTAGGGAATGCACACATTCACAATTAAAGCTATCTTGACACTCAATCTCCAGGAAGAAACAATTGTTTTCCCCGTGTTTTCATTCTAGCAGGTATTAAAGCATCAGCAAGTGCAACAGAATTCTGTGTTCAGCATTGGAATCTTCTCCCCAGATACACTTCCATCTGCTTTGTGGATATGTAGTGGTTGTTGTTTTGAACAGAGACATGTTATATATCCTGGGGTGATACTCTTGTCTCAGACTCTTAAGGACTGGCATTACAGGGACGTGCCATAGTGCTCTACTTGCTGTGTTCTCTTTTCATTCATTCATTCATTCATTCATTCATTCATTCATTCATTTTTAAACAATTGTGGGTGTGTAACGCGTGTATGTGGAGGTCGGAGTATAAGTTGCAGGAATCAGTTCTTTTTGAGGACCTATGGGTCCTGGGGGATTGAATTTAGGGCCAACAGGCTTGGCATCAAGATCCTTAGTACCTTTACCCACTGAGCTATCTGGCTGGTCTGTAGTTATATTCATTTTTAGGCAGAGGGGGAGAGATAAGAACTTGGCTTTTTTTTTTTTTTTTTTACCATACCTTACACAAATCAAATTACCACATACCTAGTGGCTTTGCACGGCAGGAGTTTATTTAATCACAGTCCTAGAAGGCCAGAAGACTGGAATCAAGATGCTGCCAGGGTTAGTTCTGGGGACCGAGAAGGTGTCCCTGTCACATACTGGAGGCTGAATCCAGGGCCTTGTGCATGTTAGGCAAGTGCTCTAGTGCTGGGCTACCCCCCACCCCGAGCCTTCACAGGGACACCATTCCAAGCTTCCTCCTGTGGCATGGCTGCCAGCCACCCTMCATGTTCTCTGGCTTACAGACACACCCTCCCGTCTCTGCCTCTGTCCTCATGGGCTGTTTCTTCCCATGGGGATGTGTCCTGCTCTCTGCTTCTGCCTTTGCCTCTCCTCTTGCAAAGATGCGGGCATATTGGACTTATATTATCAATATATTAATAATATATAATAAATATTATTATATTGGACATATTGAATTCACTTGCATCCAGAACAACCTTGTTTTAACTGACTACACCTGCAAAGACTGGATTTCCAAACTGGCAGGTTGCATCTGATATTCTACAGAAGGATATGAATTTGAGAAACACTGTCTAATGAAGTTCGTGTACACAACACACAAAAGTCTATTTTTAAAAAAGGTTTATTTTTAGTGTGTGTGTGTGTGTGTGTGTGTGTGTACCAAACACATGACTGGTGTCCAATAAAGCCAGAAGAAGGTGTCAAAACCCCTAGAACTGGAATAAAGGATCATTGTGAGCTGCTACAGGGTTCTAGGAACCAAACCTGGGTCTTCTGTAAAAGCTGCAAGTGTTCAGGCACCGTGTGGTTGCTGGGAATTGAACTCAGGACTTCTGGAAGGGCAGTCAGTCCTCCTAACCACTGAGCCATCTCTCCAGCCCTGCTGCAAGTGCCCTTAACCCCTAAGCTATCACTCCAGCTCCAGGACCGATGTTTCCACTTGAAGGTGAGACAGTTATAAATCACTACTGAGGAATATCTTCAATATCCTATTTGGGTTGCAGGTTCCTCACATTTGGGCTGGTGAGGCTAGCTCTGTTAGTAGAGTGCTTCCTTTGTAAGCACCAGGCCTTGAGTTTGATTCTCCAGAACCCACCTAGAAATCCTGGGTGTGGCTGTGAGGGTTAACCCCAGCACTGGGTGGTAAAGAGGCGGGGATCCTTGGGTGCTTGCTGGGCAGCCAGTTAAGTCTCATTGGTGAGCACCAGCCCAGTGAGAGAAAGGAAGCAGGCACACGGTGCTCTGGGGGATGATCCCTGAAGTTGTCTCCTGACCTCCACATGCACCTACATACAAGCAAACACCCACACACATGCTGTGTGTACACACACACACACACACACACACACACACACCAATGTGCACACAAACATACACATGCATTAAAAATAAAAAGAATTCCTCACATGGAAGGGTGGAAGGTGGTAGGAAAAACGAAGGCTGGGAGAGAGAAGCCATGAGTACGGAAGGTGAAGATGAGCVGGTGTGCTCAGACTGCCGACCGCCAGTGTGGTCACGGCACTCTTTTATTTTTTTCCCCCTCACCATTTCAATTTTCTGTTGCAGTTTCCCAGTTTCCTCTTCAAGTTCTTTAATCCTCTTATTCCGTATTTCTAACTCGTGAGTTAGACGGTCCTTGACCTTTTGCAGCTTGGCTTTGTGACAATGGTGTTTGTCTTTGTAGTTTCTATAAAAGCAAGATTCAGGATAAGCACACTGGAATACAGGTAGGGCCTATTGGTCCCCTTTGGATTTGACCTATGGACCTTTAGTGTGGATGCTGGCTTGCCTCACATCTCCTTCACCTATGTGAGGGATGAATCTAGAATCATCCCCTCTTCAGCCGACCCTATGAACTCAAGCCTCTCGCTTACCTTGGTTTGAACTGATGACTCTTTAGTGTCTGAGTTTAATTTAGGAAACTCTTGGGCTTTGGATCCCTGATGTAGGAATTCTGAATCCTACCCCACTGATGAAAATTATTATTTCTAGTTTTCTAGTTACTGGCTATACTGTTTTGTTTTGTTTTGTTTTGTTTTGTTTTGTTTTGAGACAGGGTCTCACCATATAGCCCTGGCTGACCTGAAGCTTTCTATGTAGACCACGCTGGCCTTGAACTCATAGGGATCCACCTGCCTCTGCCTCCCTCCCAAGTGCTGAGCCTAAAGGTACGTGCCACCATACCCGGCCTATACTCTTTGCATTTAAAAAAATTATTATTTTTCCACAGCATATATGTGGAGCTCAGAGGACAACTTCCAGGAGGTGGTTCTCTCCTGCTACCACGCGTGGGTCGCAGGGACTGAGCTCAGGTCTTCAGGCTTCCTGGCTAGTGCCTTCCTTTGCCAGCCGGGCCTAATGGCTGGCCCTTAAGTTTCTTTTTATCATTACAGAATCCATGAGTTTGGCTGAGGAAGGCTCGTCTTGTGAAATAACTAAATTATTTTTCCTTATAGCTAGATTTTTCTAGCTTTCCTTGTGGCAACATATATCCATGTACAGTTTAGCTAACAGAATAAAAGGGGGGAAAAGTGTTCCTTAACAGAAACCAGCATGCGCCTGCCTTCTCTCCCTGCTTTCCGACTGAAAGGTGGGGACTGTAGTGAACTGTCTTCCGAGATGTGGAGAAGTTCCACCTGTTAAAGCTACAAGATACAAAGCCAGGAGGCTGCGGCACACCAGAGGCAGACAGAGTTCAAGGACAGCTTAGTCTGCAGGGTGAGTTCCAGGTCCACACAGAGAAACCCTGCCTGAAAAAATGAAAAAACAACAAAACCGAGCCAAACCAAACCAAAACCTGAAACTAAAAAACCAACCAACCGCAACGACCAAACAAAAGACTACAAGGTGCCAGAGCAAGGGCAAGACAGTGGAAGGCTCGGCTTCTGACACAGGGGACCTCCGTGTGGACCAGGAACTGCTTTTGTCTGCGCTGTCACAGAAGAGAGAAACACTCCACACACTTCGTGCCTCTTCTTGGTTCTTTAAGGCAGAGTCCCACTGTGGAGCTTAGACTGGCTGGGGACTCACTATGTGGCCCAGACTGGCCTTGAATTCATGATCCCAAGGCTCAGTTTATAACAGGCATATGTCAGCATGCCCAGTTTTATATCTCCTGCTTTGTGTGTGCATGTGCGTGTGTGCGTGCGTGCATGTGTGCATGCGTGCATGCGTGGTGTGTGTGTTCACAAGTATGTGCATTATGTGCAGGTGTGCATAATGTGTAGATAAGTATGGAGGCCAAAGGCCAATGTCTGAGTGTTGTTGTCCACCTTGTATTTTGACACTGAAGCTGGAGCTCACCCATCTGACTAGGCTGACTGGCTGGTGAGCTCCAGGATCTGCCCGTCTTCCCCCTCTCCCTCAGTACCAGGGTTACAGGCTTAGTACATGGATTCTGGGGATCTGAACTCAGGTCCCCTGAAGTTGCCTCCTGGCCTCTGAAGCCATTTATATTCAGGTTTTCACACAGTACCCTAACTAATGGCACTCCCTATAGACAGCTACATTCATAGACCTGCCACAGACCCATTTCAATCCGTGGCCCTTGCACAGTACCTACTACATAGCGAGAAACGTTATTGTAAACTGTAAATTGTTCTCAGTGCCTGAGAAGATGATTCCCTCCCATCACAATCTCCTCTTCTGTTGCCCTGGGGATGCGTGGTGGGAGCTATTCCTGGGTATCAACATCCTGAGAAGCATCAGAGATGGGGCATCTCACAGCACACACAACCTCCTGTCCTCCTCTACATCTCCCAGGTGTTCACAGAGATGCTGATGGGTTTTTGATTTTGAAACAATTTTCTAACAATGTGGCCCAGGCTGGCTTTGAACTCCTGATCCTTCTGCCTCCACTTCCTGAGTGCTGAGATTATAGGTGTGTGCCACCACAGCCAGTAAAATCATGATTTATTTTTTCTAAAATATCGTGTCTCGTGTAGCCCAGGGTAGCCTTGAACTTGACTGCATATCTGAAGCTGACCTAGGACTTCTTCTGCTCTCCTGCCTCTACTAATCAATAGCTAACGTTACAGGTCTGTGATACCACGCCCAGTGATGTTCTGCCATCGCCTGACACACAGCACACACTTTCAAAATTTTTTCTGCTTATCCTGGCTATTAAATACCCAATCTTGGGCTGGAGAGTTTGCTGAGCAGTTAAGGGCACTTGACGCTCTTGCAGAGAATACAGGTTCAATTCCCAGCACCCACAGGACAGCTCACAACCATCTATACCTCCAGTCCCAGGGGATCCCATGCCCTCTTCAGACCTCCAAGGACGCCAGGCATGCATGTGCTGTGTGTGTATATATATATATACATATATGTATATATATGCAAACAAAATACTCATACACATAAAATAAAAACTGAATTAAAGCCTCAAATCTTTAGCTTCCCAACCAAACAGCGGTTGCCTCTTATTTTGAAAGAAAAGGGATAAATTATAGAGAAACTGGAAAAATAGTTGATTCCCAATATGTTTGGTGTTGTCATCTTTTCTGTCTAGTTTGTAAAACTCTGTGCATGTGTATATCTGTATGTGGGCTCCTGCCCACGTGATGCCTGACAGCCAGGAAGAATCCAGAGGCTTCCCTGGCTACCGCTGTCTGGCTGCCTGGCTTAGATAATGGTTTAGTCAGAGGTTCTAGGTCTGCTTGCCCAAAGAACGTGCGGCTTTTCTGTCCTGATTGTGTTAGTCACCAGCCTCATGAGGAAGTACAACACTTAGGGGAAAAATTTTAGCTTGTGTCTAAGTAAAACCAGATTGCTTATTACTTGAGCTTCGAGAAGGTGAGGAATTTGTTCCTCTGGAAAAGCAGTTGGGAAAACATGTAAATACAAGATTTATCTGTACAGTTCAGGACTGGGATCAGGGAGTCAGAAACAAAAAGGAACCTTGTGCTTTGACCTTTTCTTYCATTGTCCTTCGTAGATCTGTGACCTTCAGCTCTGGACATGCATTAGAACTGTATGGTGTACTCTGGGAAAACACTGGCTGTGTTTCATAGATCTCCATTAAATTCATGTATGTGAGGACCCACACACATGCAACTGGGATTGGAGCCATTTTTCTAAAGGTCATGCATAAATAACATGGAGAATTATTCAGCCCTGCAGCGTAACACACACACACACACACACACACACACACACACACACACTCAAAATCCAGTGGAAAGACCTGACTGTAAGTACACATGTAAATAATGGAATATGTTGGGCTCTTGCTCAACTCAGGCATCAAAAGAACAACATGCAGAGTGAGCCTACTTAGAAATTCTGGGAAATGCAGACAGCACAGCAGTGGTTGCCTGAGGAAGACACGGAATACAGCTGCAGACTGACTGCACACAGGCAGGAGAGACTCAAGCAGTGGGGACTTGTTCTGCATCACGATTGAGGTGGGAGTTACATGTATATACACGTTTGTCAAAATGCATTGAATTATTAGTCTTTTGGACATATATTCTATGTATGTCAAAAACAAGAATGTTGGAGGACGTTTTCGTCAAGATCCCTTCCCTCTTCAAAAGGGACACGGAGACGCAGCAGCTCCTCCATCATGGTAGCAGCAGTGGCGGGATGCTTTTGGACGTTTGCCAGGGCATTAACGATGCATAGTCCTGTTCAATCATGGACCCTGGAGCCATTCCAAAGGAAATCAGGCCTGGGGTGGGATGACTGGCCAGGCTAAGCTTTCCGGACTGCACGTTTGCTCTTTGTGCTCTCTGGCGCCACATGCTGGTCAAGGCATGAAGTTATACTGAGTAAAATTGCATAGTTTCATAACCACCCCTGTACAGGGAGTTTTGCAGCAGGTTGGTACCAGCACGTTGGCACTGTTTGTCGATGGCAGTGAGAATGGAACGTGGGCCTGGCCTCACGGAGGTCCCAGGAAGGCTCTGCTATGGAGGCAGGTAACACTAGTGATCAGTTAGGACTTTTTGCTCCCTGGTTCTCTGGTGTCTGGTGTATACAGTGTCCAAGCGGAGGAAAGGAAATTTAAGACAGGCTGAAGAGACAGCTCAATGCTTAGGCACCCTTGGTGCTCTTCCAGGGGGCACCATTTCAGTACCCCGTACCCATATGGCGGCTTACAGCCACCTGTGTTTAACTCCAGACCCAGGGGATCTGACGCCCTCTTCTGGCCTCCAAGGGCTCCTGCAAGCACATGTAAACACGTAGGCCCACACTCATATACATAAATTAAAAATAAATAGTATCTATTAAAGAACATAGGGAAAACCCTTGAAGACAGTGAGAGGGTATACTTGGGGGAAGCAAGATACAAACACAGAGTTCTGTAAATAGTTAAATCCCTCTTCTTGGGAAGAAATTGGTCCCCACATCGTCCTTGGAACTGTGTAGATGGGACTGGGACACTGATGGCCCCAGAGGTGCGATTGCTCTGGGGGATGCCAGCAGATGAGCCCCTGTATAGGAAACCTGATTTTTTTTTTTTTT
>BDUI01002265.1:21971-35376 GCA_002335545.1 Apodemus speciosus | reverse complement strand
TTGACATAAGCTTAGCACAATAGAGGAGATGAATTCTGTGTCCAGCATTGCTGTCTTGAAATGCTTGGCCCTCCAGAGTACAACCTATTTTCTATAGGCTGACTGGTGAGTAGCTATTATGTGGTTCCCTCCTTGGGGCTGAGAGCRAAGTTTGTAAAGATAAGTGAAAGGCAAATTAACTAAGGTAAGTGAAAGGCAAATTAACTATTTCTTTTCCCTCCTAATGTGTGCCAAGCACTAGATAGGGATTCTGTTAAATGAATTTTAGAACTGCCATCTTTTAAAATCAGGAACTGGTATTTTGGGAGATAAAGTAGTTTGCTTCAGATCACACGCTTAAGACTCATGCTACAAGGTTCTTGGTAAGTTCTTAAGGCAAAGTAGAAGCTTGCAATTACTTGCTTTTAAGAATATTACCACTCTGGTTTGAGGGGTCTTTGTATCTTAGCACTGTTTTCTAATAGGTTACCAGGCAGTAGGTCACTGGGWCATTTTCTTACATCTTTTTYGCTTTGTTTGACTCTCCATGTTTTTCTCCATCTCCCTTACCTCCTACCCYGGACTCCTCTCCTTCTTTGAAACTTTCCACCTGAATATTCCCTCTACCCTCATYTAACCTATGAGGTCCTATCTCTCTGGCCTTTAAGCATCTCCTCCATTTYCTGCTCTAGTTTCTTGGGCTCCCAAAGTACTCTAACATGAAAAAGGCAGTTTATATAGCAAAGCCTATAGCTGACATCAAGTTAAATAGAAAGAAACTCAGAGCAATTCTACTAAAACCAGGACTAGCTTGTCCACCTTCTCCAAGTTTATTCAATATAGTACTTGAAGTTCTAGCCAGAGCAGTAAGACAACTGAAGGAGGTCAGGTGGAAACAAATTGGRAGGGAAGGAGCCAGAGTATCTTTATTTGCCAATGATATGGTAGTAAATATCAGTAACCCTAAACATTTCTTCAGGGCCACCTATGGCTGATAAACACMTTCAGCAAAGTAGTAGGGTACGAAAGTAATTTAAAAAATYAGTAGGCCTCCTATATACAAATGAYAAATGGACTGAAGATGGAAGTCAGGTGAACAATACCTTTTCCTCAGATAATATAAGATATCTTGGGGTAACTCCAATCAACCAAGAAAACGAAAAACTTGTATGATAAGGACTTCAAGTCTTTGAAGAAATTGGAGATATCAAAAGATAAAAAGTTCTCCCATGCTCATGGATTGGTGGATTAAAGTAAAAATGGCCACTCCATCAAAAGCAAGCTACAGAGTGAATGTAWTTAACATCAAAATCCAACACAATTCTTCATGGACCTTTAAAAAACAATTCTCAACCTCACATGGAAAAACAACAACAAAAAATCCAGGATAGCTAAAACAATCCCACCCAATAAAAGAGTTGGGGCAGGTCCCTCATTTCTGATATCAAGTTGTACTATAGAGCTATAGTAATAAAAACCATATATTATTGGCATAAATGGACATGTTGATCAATGGAATCAAATGGAAGACCCAGAGAGGTTAGATATAGAGGAAGGAACTAGGTGGGACACATGGATCTCCTTGGGAAGGGGAAATGGAATAGATTTTACTCATGGACTGTGGGARGGTAGGGATTGAAATGGGAAGATCAGGTGAGGAGTTGGAGAGGAGACAGGGCTGAGAGTGGAAACGTAGGGGAAAATATGGGAAAATGTCTTGTTAAGGGATTTAGAATATGGCTTTCCTGGGGGAAAGTTGATGTTCTGGCTGTAATTATGATTAGCAGGCATAGATCCATATGTATATTGCAATGGTGCAGCGTGCCAACTCACTGAAAGCTACTATCTATCTACACAGGAATCACATCTGTGTCACCAGTGTCCTAGAAGGTCTCTGTAAACCTTAATCTGGGAAATTAGTAACTGTATATTTATAGAATTCAAAGAGCACAAAGGGTCAAGAATGACTCAAAAGATTGTATCCATTCACTCAGTGATATTTACTTCACAATGAACAGAACAGGGGGAAGCTTTGTCCACACAGAGCTTGTGTTAGGGCGAGGCAGGCCATCATATGCAAGTAGAGCAACAAACAAATACACAGCATGTTAGTTATTTGCAACTTCTCTAGAAGAATAAAGAAGCAAAAAGGAGTTGGGATGTTGGTGGTTGCAGACTCACCCTAGCCTATTGTTGGTAGAAATGCACCCTGATTCTACCCACAGATCAGTTACCCTGATTGTAGCAACATAGTTGAGTGATCACTGGAGTTCTTTGGCACAAGCCTCCTTGTATCATCGTAAAGAGGTGTTAATGGCATTTTTCATGACACGATCAGAAGGAATCTAGAAAGGAAATACTACCAGAGAAGGCCTTGAATGCAGCAAAAGTCTCGCCTGGGGACTGAGAGGGCTTAGTGTGTCTATGGAACAGARAGTGCAGTGTCATGGCAAAGAGATGGGAGCTATCAAGCTGAGCCCTGTATAAGCTAATAGTATCCCTGGTAACTAAGGCATCGAATGGACCTGTAGTCTCATTTGGGTTTTTTTTTTTGTTGTTTAGGGGGATGGGGAAATAAATGGCGAGAACCTTATCTCTGAAACGTTTATATTTGAAGACTTTCAATGCTGAATACCTGGGGATACTTTATAGGGCCTTGGAAAACTCTGCCAGCCCCATACCCCCATGCATTATGTTACCTGTGTTAATCAGTGACTTTTCTGCCAGGCAGACAAAGAATACAGTACATTTAAAAAAGTAATGTATTTGCATTAACAGCATTTTAACAAAAAAGCAAACATTTTTTTTGTGTTACTAGCAATGAGTCAAGAATTTTTTTAAACCAACATCCTGCCTGATCTACAGTATTACTAAAAAGAGAGTGTTGTTCCTGTTCCTTCCAGTACACAAATGACAGACTCAAACAATAAGTGGCTTATAGAACATCAACTTTCCTAATGCTGTGACCCTTTAATACAGTTCCTAATGTTGTTGTGACCTCCAACCATAAAATTATGTCTATGCTATATCATAGCTGTAATTTTGCTCCTGTTTTGAATCATTATGTAAATATCTGGTAAGTAAGATGTCTGAGACCCCTGCAAAAGGGTCATTTGATCCCGAAGGTTCATGTGGTAGTCTCTAAACAGACCATATATCCTATTAATAAAATAGTTTTGAACATTCATCTAAATAGATACGTTTATTTATTGATTAAAAATTACCCAGGGCATGGGGAAACATGTTAATTCCAGCCTCTGGAGGCAGGCTGGTCTACGTAGCAAGTTTTAGGCAGTCAGAGCTACATACAGGAATTCTATGTCAAAATAAAATTAAATTTAATGGGTATACATTATAAAGCACATCAAATAGAAGCTAAGATTAAAATATTTTAAAAGTACTTTACAGTTGTAGAAATAGTACTATAGCATTATTCTTTTGTTAATGAAATGAAATAATCATTCTTATTTGAATCTTGAATCATGGCTTACACAGATAATTCTGCTCTTCAGAGATGTTTATAACTGCTTAGCTAAAAACAATACCTTAAAAAGATCCTGGGGTTCTTATGAAAGAAGTCCTAACATAAGCTGCCCTTAAGTAAGGCATGCATATATGATTCTTCCTTTATTTGCGACATTAGGATTCATTCTATTAAGGTTTCCCACTATTCCTGATTGATGCACTGTCTCAGCAAACTTTTTGGAAAGGTGCATTTTCCATTCTTAAGAGATAAGATTAAAATAAACTAACATGCTACTATGAGTATGTTGAAATTAGGTTAGAATACTTTGCTTCTATTTTTTGACACTGACAATGGAGATTTATAAGGCTCATCCTTCCTTAGTTTGGTTTCTTCACAGAGCCTACATTTTATTTATTTAGCCTATATACATGCGTTCACCACATATATAAATATCAGCACAACAAATCCTTATCCTTTGAAAATGAATAGAAAATGATGTTCTAGTCATTTCTGAAGAAGTTCAGTTACATAATTTTCTTCAGGCTGTATTCTCTTTGGAGATCGGAAGTTTGTGTTATTTGAGACATGAGAAAWTTATTTGGCTACACTAATGGGCAGCTGAAAACATTAATAGATGGCTGTAGTAAGACATGGGTTTGAGGTCATCAGGGGCAGGGCTTGATGTGGGCCCTGCCTTTTACTGCTCTGTGAACCTCAGTCAGGCTGCTTTGTTTCACTTTCCTCCCTCAATGTGGAAAAGATGATATTTGCCTCCTATCCGGCTATGGCTGCTTTCATCCTAAATTGGGGATTTCAATGTATAAGGAAAAAAGGTTGTTTGTAGTCTCCCTCTCTTCCAAAGAGTCCCTCTAACACAAAAGTGTTGGGAAGGACAGTAGCCAGAGAGAAAGAGAAAGAGAAGATGAGGGAGGGAGAGAGGGGGAAGGGAGAGAGGGAGAAGGGGAAGGAGGGAGAGAGGGAGGAAGGAGGGAGGGAGGGAAGGAGGGAGAGGGAGAGGAAGAGATAATTTTGGGTGCAGTTGACTGGGTTTGGGAAGAAGGACTGCTATATAGTTTTGACATTTGTGTAGAGGCTAATTCTCTTGAGAATAATGCAGACTCTCTTCAACATTCCTTGTCTCTACACACATTTAAAATGCTTTCCTCTTGAGATCACAAATCATCTATCTGTTATCTATCCATTCTATAAATCAGCCTTCATGGACACGGAAAGCTTACACTAAAATTCCATGGATATAATTTTTTTCAGGAAGATATATTATGCTCATGTTAGGTCCCTTGGTGCCACAGCAACTCTGCTTCTGTGTCATAGTTTTCTTTCCTAATTTTACTCTTTTCCTCTGATCCCAGCCTGCCATCTACTTCCTTACCAGTATGTTGCTGAAAGACCAGCACTGTACTTGAGATTTGAACTATACTGTAATCTGGTTGAATATGAAGAGTGCTTTACAAATGTTTGTTAAATGTTAAGAAAGCCTTTGCATCACATTACTTTTATTTAATGACTCACCTTTGGGATAACAGGTATGCTACATTGTGCAAAGATATGAAGCCCACTGGGGTCCATAGTGAACATTCTCTACATCCTTAACTGCTGTTAAAGGAAACATTGTGAGAAAGCATATTGGCTTTCTTTCTTTGGGGAGTCAGTCATACATATTTGCATATGGCTTCAGACTTTAACCACCATAGTGGGCACGGTATGGTATTTGGAGATTTGATGTCAGCTTTGGTTTACGGTGCTCATTCATCTTAGTGAACACATCCTCAACAGCTGGGCGGGGGTGAGTTTTCTAAGAAACATTTAAACATACTGAACATGTGTTTGAGGGCTCTCTCACTACCATCCGTGTGTGTGTGTGTGTGTGTGTGTGTGTGTGTGTGTGTGTGTGTGTGTGTGACTAATGCTCTCAGCTGATTCCTCAGCAGCAAGGGGCTAAGCAGAGCCCCAAGGCAGATGTGATGGAAACAGGAGATTCTCAGGAGAATGGTAACATTTCTGATGAAGCTCCCTCACACCCAGACAGCCTCTCCCTTGAGACATTTTAGGAGGAGGAATAGTTACTTAGTTCCATCAATAAAATGTCAAGTGTTTTATTGGAATTTGACTGGAGACCACAAATAACACTGTTCCTTTCCTTCCCTTCCCTTCCCTTCCCTTCCCTTCCCTTCCCTTCCCTTCCCTTCCCTTCCCTTCCCTTCCCTTCCCTTCCCTTCCCTTCCCTTTCCTTTTTTCATTATTCAGGAGAGTAAAGAGGAATGTGTGGCAAAGAGAAAACAACACAAAAATGTCTTTTCCCTTTGGTCTTAATTTTTATTTAAAGAAGATGTACTCCCCCCCAAAATATGACCAATAATATAATGAACTGCCTGCCTAGAGCTGGCACTCCACCTGACACCATCCAGAGACTGGAACATGGGAGGGTGCCCAGATGCCAACATGGTACAGTTTTCAACTCAAAAGGAAGTGTGCTTAGTGAAATTACCTCAGAGGTGGGCACATGGATGATTTATACAAGAACTTGTTTGGGCATTTAATTTGAAGCAATACAGGTTTGCCTGGAGGTCCACCCAAGACTTCATGCCAGTGTCTTAAAGAGATCAGAGCAGGGAGGTCAGCCTGAGAACCTCACATTACCACATGATAGATGTAAACCACAAATACACTACTCAGGCTGATGCATTGAGCCTCTGATTATTTGTACAATCCCCCGAACTCCATGTCCTCATGGAAAAGTATCTTGGAAAGTGTGCAAGTTCTTCTGCTCGGCGTTGGACAGCAATCTAATTAAGATAGTTATTCAATAGTAAAAATGAGTGCTTGTGGGTTAATGCCTGTGCATGTTTAAATGCCTGGCCTTAAATATTCAGAACCTACAGCCTCTTGATAACACTTGAAGGATTTACACTGAAATATTTCTGAGCATGACTCCCCATGCTCAGAGAATGGAGACTTATTTTTTACAATCATGACAGCATCAGTGTAGATCTTGTTTCATAAATAATTTTGAGACATAAAACTTTAACATGTGTATACCACCAGCACCTCTTCTGCCGGATCCAGARCTGATGGCAGGTTGATGAAGGTCTGCTGATTCCAGTCATTGAATGTGATCCTCATRGAAGAACAGGACAGATTAGTTTCCAGTGGCTGTATTAGACACTAATAATTTTGGGAAGAATATTGAAATTGTTCATCGAAAAGAACATTTGGACATTATCAATGGGCTTGGTTTCTCTGTAACAAGCATAGGGAAGGAGAATAGTCAGCACATATTAAGAAGACAAGATAAATGATGATTTGAACCATACTAGTAGAAGGAAGGAGAGAAGCCTGTGTTAGGATTTGCTCGGATAGATTTCACTCTGTTTTGTTCTATTTCACTGAGTGCTTACCATAACCCTGTCTTTTAACAATTTTTCTCTACTTAGTGTCCTATGTATCTTTGAGTTATAAAGTGTCTCTAGAAATTCTAAAGTATCCAAAAAAGCCAAAATGGAATCATAATTTGAAATATATGGGGGTAGGAGATATGCAGAGATGGCTCAGCATAACATATACAGAAGTGACATTATGTAGACTAAACAGGGTATWTTTAGGGTTATATGTGCATATACATACATACATGCATGCAATAACAATTAGTGAAAAAGAGGCTATGAATTGAAGGAGAATGGGAAACAACATATGGAAAGTTTTGGAGGGAGGAAGGGAAGAGGAGAAATGCTGTAACTATATTTTAATCTCAAAAAGTCCTATGCAAGACTTTGGAAGGACTTGGGCCCAGTTCAAGCATGTGCATAGCAGTTCTCAGCCATCCCTAAATCTATCTATCTATCTATCTATCTATCTATCTATCTATCTATCTATCTATCTATCTATCTAGTCATATTTTGTGAATATTTGGTGCCTACAAAAGTTTGAAGAAGATATATGTGTATATACATATATATCCTCTATTTGGAGAAAACGTTGAGACTCAGGGCTCTATGTTAGATGGTACAATGTCGCATAATGAACATTATTATTTACAGAATTCCCCATGTTTGAGAGGAGATTTGTTAGCTACTGAGAATACATGGTCAAACAGGATCAGTTCCCTATGTGCCCACATATAGCAAGTTCAGTTTCATAATTGAGTACCATGAGTACCATGATGAATGTACACATAGCCATGAAGATGGCTATTAAGATGAATTTCCAAGCTTTGCTTGGGGGAGTCAAGTGATACATTTTAGTTGAACACTGAAGTAAAACTTTATTGAGGTAATTCTGGACAAAGTAAGAAGTGTGCAGAGGGGAGAATGTGGGGGATTTGGGTACTGAAAGACTTTATTATTGTAAGAAATGAGTACATGACTAGAGGGAATAACAGAGCCTTGTCCACCAGACTTCATCTGCTTCATCTGCAAGGTATGGCATGGAAGAATTTTAAGTAATGAGGAAAGACCCTGAGTTGCATTTTTAAAAAGATTCTTCAAGATTGAGTAGGAAAGGAAAATTCTRGAAGCAATGGATTTTATGCCAATGATATAAGTAAGAAATAATGGAACCTAAACTAGGGCAGACTTTTGGTGAAGAAAAAAGTATGGTTTGGGAGGAGTTTAAGAAAATAGAATACATAGGAAATTTGGGGAATTGGATAAAAACWACTCAGRGTTTTGGTTTGAAGAATACAGACTAATTTTATTTACCCATTTTGTAAATATCCCTTATTGATTAAATAGGGAACCATCAAAGGGGTGAGTCCTGAGACTTCCTAGACAAAGGGGAACACAGCCAAATCTCCAATCAGGGTTTACATTGCACTAGGGGAAGGTATACATGTTGATTTACACATAGGGCATGTATACATGTTGATTTACACATAGGGCATCAGCCTAACAGTGACTTAAGTCCAATAAAGACCCTAGTAAAGCATTTCAGATGATGCCTCTATTTACAAATGTGCTGAGGTTTAAGCTGTGAGATGCAATGGACACATGACAATAAAGGACAGAACTCAGAGATAAACACTTCACAGTCATCCAGCCAAGTTCACAGCCAAGACCTTGTTAGCTATGAGATCATGATAAAGACCAGTGATGTCATAAGAGAAAATGACCAAGGCTGTGATGTTTTGCATATGCCTAACTCAGGGAATGGCACTATTAGGAGGTGTGGCCTTGTTGGAGTAGGTGTGTCACTGTGGGCATGGGCTTTAAGACCTCATCCTAGCTGCCTGGAAGCCAGTCTTCTCCTAGCAGCCTTCAATGGAAAATGTAGAAATTTCAGCTCTGCCTGCATCATGGCTGTCTGGACGCTGMTATGCTTCTATCTTGATGATAATCAACTGAACCTCTGAACCTGTAAGCCAGCTCCAATTAGATGTTGTCCTTATAAGAGTTGCCTTGGTCATGGTGCCTGTTCACAGCAGTAAAACCCTAAGACAAAGGCCAAAGGCAAATTTTAAGGGCCAACAGAGGAAGAGTGATGTTTAATGAACTGAGAAGAAACTATAAGAGGCATGATGTGGAAAGCCTTTTGTGTATTTATTTTTTACCATATTTAAAATTCCRGCCTTGGTAGTACATAGGAGACAGAAATACAGCTTTGTCTCTTACTATGTGAATTTTGTAACTAGCATAGAGCAGGTGCTAAAATGATGTTTAAATAAAATGCAGTGGAGGGACTTGGAATTGAATTCTCCTCTAGACATGTGAGGAGGAAATAGACTTAAGAGCCCTGTGGAGACCTAATGGAGCTCAAAGTGGATAGCCTTCTCATCAGTGGGACAAAGTATCACACAAACAACTTAAAGGGGAGTTTTATTTTGGCTCATGGTTTCCGATCTTTTAGTTCATAGTTACAAGGCCTGGTGATTTGATTGGAAAACCATAATGCTGTGTGCGTGTTGGGGGGTAGGGTGGGGAGGATTCTTTACCTCATTGCATTTAGGAAGAAGAAAGAAGCATGGAAAGTGCCAGGAAGAGGAAACCCCTAAGGACTTGTCCCTTAGTCACCTCCTTGGTACTTCACTGAATTTGTGATCAGGAGAATTTCAGTTACAGATTCCATGACCAACAGCTGGGCAAGGCACCTGTTCTCCACTTGTGCACCTAGTCCTTTTAGTAAAATTGGCAGGTTAGGCTAAGAGAGACATGCTCTCTGGCTTTAAAAGTCTGAACCTGGAGACAAGATTAGATGGTCAGGCTGCAGAGATGATGTATTATCAAACAGAGGTGTCGTGTCAGCTTTGCTGATATATTATCTTATAAAACTTTGGGACATTAAATATTTGATAGTGGAACTCTGGATATTGATTTTYCCCCCAGTCATAAATGGTTCCTACTTCTGCAGAATGGAAGGCTCGGCAGAACTGTATACACCAGGAGATTGCATCCCTGCAAAACGAATGTCAAACAGTGCATCTGGGTATTGTCTTGATAAATTACATGACTCRGTGATCACTGACCCACATTTCGTAATATGATTTTATAAAACCCATATGACAGTGTTAATGGAGATAGATGTACTCTAGTCCTCATACAGGAGAAGCCAACAGTGTTCCTGGAAAAAAAAATGAAAATAGGAAATGCAATTACAGGTTTGCTATTATAAGATTTCATGTAAAGAAAGCGTTAGGTGTGTGGATATTTTATATAAGGAAATTGTTAGAATTTCAGGCAAATTTACTGAATGCCAATGAACAATACTGCTTTGTCAAAATAACTGTTTATTTCTGTTCTCCTAGAGTCTCGCTGGCATAGCACCAGGTGTGAAATAATGGGTCTGTGTTCTGCGCATATGCTGGGCCCATGGTACTTTGGCTTATGCAGGCTTGTTTGGGAATTTCTGCTTTATGACTTCATCTATGGCAGTGGCAGCTCACTTCTGAGGATTCACAGCAGAGGAAAGACTGTGACTTGGCTGTGAGGACTATAACCTCTCTCTGCCAGAGGAGCTAGAGGCTCTCCAATGACAAAGTTACCTGGGTTTATGGACAGAACAATAGGACAATTCCAAGGAATCTTTTCTTGAAGCAAAGCAGCTTGCTTTGTGTCATCAGTAAACCAGTCCAAAACTGAAGCAGGGGTTTGGTAAGTTCCAGGTGGAAGGCTAGTTCACGAAATCCCCTTCTAAACTGCACGTGTGAACCCCTAGTCCCTTGTGTTCAGACTTGAATTTTTTGTGTATTAAAAAAAAATACAATTATGCAGTGGCCATTGAATGTAATTAGAAATACCCTTCTCATTTCATTATTTGAGCTTTATGATATTCTTAAATGGCATATACTTAGAATGTGATATGTTAACAGATGTATGTTTTCTATAATTGAAGAGTCAGCATAATTGGCATTCTTAATTTTATTAAAAAAATAGGGTTGTAAAGAAATGTAACCTCACATTTTACCATGTTTTTGAGGATAGTTTCTAATTTACCTGCCAAGTGTTAACTTTACCTTAGTTTATATCTTACTAAGATTGGTATCGAAATATGAGAGGAAGATGAAGCCAAGCAAACAAGTAGATAATTTAGGTTTATAAGAACTTTTTCCACTTGTTTTCTGAGGTGGTGAGGACTGCACTGAGGTAGGTTTGGTCAGTTAAGCTGATAGCACAGGGAAGCAGACGAGAGCCCTGAGGCCAGAGGTCATCGCTGTGTTAGCAGAGGCTCTGGTGGGGTGTGTGGGTGAGATTATTCAAGGGAGCGCTTGAAGAGAGAGATAAGCAAAGCTCTGAGAATAAAATCTTGGTCGAGATAAGTTTTTAAAGTGGCTGGAGGAGAGAGACAAGGAAAGTAAAAAGCAGTCAGTCAGTCATGAGGAAAATCTTGGAGCTTAAGGCAGAACAAAATTTTTAAAAAGAAGGAAACGGGCAACAATGTCAACTGCTGTAGGGAGATAAAGTAATAATTGACCTGGAACATGTCCATTGTTTCTCAAACAGCAAGATGGAGCTGACCACAGCAAGAGCATAGAACAGTTCTGGCCAAAACCTGGAGTGCTATGCATAGAAGGGCAAATAGGAAAGGTGAAAACAGGAAAAGCTCAGACTCTCTTGAAAATATGCCAGGGTTTGCTTGTTTTAGTCAAGTTGCAGCAATAGTGCATGTTTATGGGCTGGGAAGAGCTGCAAATTAAGATCCTAAGACTAGAGTTGTAATGATGGAAACAGAGAAGATCTGTTGTGATCTGCTGGGGCCAATTTAGAGACTTTTATCTTGGAAAACTTAACAGGGCAAGGAGGTATGTGAACATCTATCAGGATTATTTGATCATTAAGTAAACTGTCTTGGAAGAACATTAAATACAAGAACAGAGACTGGGAGGAAGGTAAGGTGCTAGAAACTTGGCTGAGCTCATTCATTTAAACTCTAAAAATAGTGGGTGAAGACCAAAGTCCACATCACAGAGGAATCCTAAGATCATCAGTATGGGAAGGTCATCCTTAGAGCCAAAGATAAAATTTGTGAATAGCTTTTAGCGTTGACAATGTCTAAACAAACTGACTAAGGAGGTGATGTAGGTACAGAATGTTCTAGTAGGCCAAGTTATAGGAAAGGGGCCATCCTGACAAATGTATGAAGAGCACCTGCAACTGTGCTTGATGTTGGACTCCACATGATGGGTCAGGGGTGACTAGAAGACACTGTTAGACTTGTTTCTTGTGCAAGTCGTGATGCAGTAGCATGATTCTATGAAGAAGACGTTACTCATTAACATAAGTAGAGACAGATACATGGGAACTACTGGTGCCTATATCAAAATCCCTCAGGGAATGTCCATCCTGACATTTACCTGCTTATGTGAAGGAAAAACAACACACAGTTGTGTTACAGAGTGAGTTCCAGAACAGCCAGCCAGGGCTACACAGAGAAACCCTGTCTCGAAACACCACCCCCCACCCCCCCAAAAAATTTGTTTACTCCCAAATCGTCCTCCTTTCCCTGCCTTGATCAGAAGAACTATTATTGTTGTTGCTGTTGTTGTTGTTGGTTTTTTTTTATTGATATTATTATTACTATTATTATTACGGTTACTACTACTACTGCTGCTGCTGCTGCTGCTGCTACTACTACTACTACTACTACTACTACTACTACTAACACATACATTGAAAAATAATAATAACAATAACAACAACAACAACTTTACCTCTGGCTACATGTGCCACATCTGACATGTCATAAGTTTAACCTAAAGAGTGACTAAACATGTCGGGGGTCTTTTAGTAGAATGGCCAGTAGAAGGAAGAATCAAGTCATGAAATGTTAAGAATAGAATTGAAGACAACATGCAACAAGGGGTAAAGCTGTCCCAAGGTCTGTCCCCTCGTTTAGTGAGACAGGTGTAGTCAGGGTGGCTTCTCCAACTAAGTGTGAGAGTAGGAAAGCACCATYGTCCCTTCTATAGTTACAATTCCCTTTCARCTRTCCCYTGCCCCAAGATTCAAGAACATTTCCAGTATCGTGGGCTCATTGCTAGATGTATGCATCTTCAGTGGTGATGSCTGGCATGGGTACAAACATCTCCAGCTCTGGAAGAACCCTGAGCTACAAGAATAACTCTTCTATTTGTAAACTAAAATTTTTGCTGCCCTGTGGCTTATACAGTCAATTCCATCTACTTCCAAAGTTATTTATCTAAATTTTTTTCCTTGTAGTTRCTTAGAACACAAGGCTGAATGCCTCGGGAGTTCTAATCTAGGCTGAATGTTTGGAAAATTCCTAGGTTGCTGATRGTCTTCAGTCCATGTTGAAAGTCTAAAGAGGCTGGGTTTTGACATCAGTGAAGGAATTCAGCAGCACCAGTGGCATCAATAGAGTGGATGAATTTGCCATTGAGAGTAAATACAAGTATGCAACAAATTAAGAATCCTTCTTCCAACTCCTTCTATCTGGGCTATGATAAAAGATAAGTGTGGGTCTTACTTGGTTAAGGTAGCCTCTCATGCATTC
>BDUI01002264.1:105043-124426 GCA_002335545.1 Apodemus speciosus | reverse complement strand
TTATGCTGGCTGAACACAGATTGGTATAAAGGTGAATGTTCAGTTGATAGTTGTCAAGGCAGGTCATAGAGTGGGCAGATGCATCCAGAAATAAGAAGAAACTAGACCAGTCAGTTAAAGAAAATACCAACCACTGACCATCAAGAGAATAACTGAAAAAACTGGAGGAAATGAATAAGAGAATAGAACACCCTAGAAGTGTGGTACCCATTGGATAATTGGATAATGCTATTCCCACTCAGATGGGAATAGAAAAATAGAAGTGTGTGTAAAATTTTGCTATCAGGGAGGTCAGTGCTTTAGATCTGCATTTTAAAAAATCACTTCTTTAGATAAATATAAGAACACCTTCATCAGTGCTTGCCTGCCTTGTGGTTAACATGTGCTAGAACTTGTCATCCACCACTTTGCTCATCCCTCATAGGCGTCCGCCAACCACTCAATTAAATCAGGGTGTCATGTCATCATCTCTAACGGTTTTATGTGGCTGCTTATGAATAAACCTTTTGTTTATTCATTTCCCCCATCATCCTTTTGTTTTTTTCTTAAATTTAAATTGATTTTAACCAATATTTATTTTAACTAATAAAGACATAAAAAAAAACCCAAATACATGCATTTAGGAGTTACCACGCCACATTTCTATGTATGCATACAACCTGTAACGTTCAAAGCAGGAAAACATGTCTCCTCCTCCAATGTTTATCTTTGTGTGTCTTTACATGTTTTCTTCATGTTTTGTAAAATCAATAGTGTACTTTTGGTTACCGCAAGCACCCAATTGCAGTAGAACACTGAACTTCGGTTCCTATCAAACTGTAGCAAACAGTCGATCAGCCTTTTCCTATCCCTTTCTTCTGGGCCTCTTTACTCCCCCCACCCCACCAGCTGAATGTAGGAATGGGGTTGTTGGACATAAAATGTTTTCTTTAAGACATTTTGAGAAACTTCCACACTGTTTTGTATAAAGGCTACACTAATTTACTTCCCCAGCAATATCCTACAAAGGTTTCCTTTCTTAATACCCTCACATGTGTTACAATGCGTAACAAGCCAAGCGTGTGTTATCTTCCATATTTCCGGTAGCCTTTCTATCTAGAGTGACATCTCATTATGGTGTTAAGCAAATTTTACAGGCCCACTGACCTTATTATATCTTCTATTGAGAAATACTTACTTGGGTTGACTTCATGTGTTCATCTTTCCAATTTATTTCTTCAGGGCTGTGGACTGCACTTGGGGGTCTTACAGATGTTCTCTACCATTGGCTAAGTCCTCTATTTGAATTTATTTCTTCAATTTGGAAATAGGATCTTGCTTAGCTGCCCAGGCAGGCCTTGAACTTCACACATTCCTGATTCCCTGCTGAGTAGCTGGGGATAAAGGCCTACACCATCAGACTGAGGTTTACTTGTTATTTTCTACCTCCTTCTACTAACAGTCAAACCTTGTAGGCAAGGACTCTGCATCCTAGTTCACTGCCAGAGTTCCAGCATCTGGATTAGGTTTAACACATAATAGGTAATCAACTAAGTTTTCCTCAAGCACTGATAGGAAAATAAGCACAGACTGATTTGATCAAATGGCTTTAAGCCTGTGCTAGGAGCTTTATGCTGTTGATTTTACAGAGTCAGGTCATTTCCAGGAATCTGTACTTTCGAAAAGCCATCCTGGCTGTAGAATGAAGCTGGCTAGATAAGCGTGGAGGCTAAGAGATAATTGAGGGTGTCCGACCTTCCCTGCAGTGTAAATGCTAACGTGAACTAGGGAAACAGCTGAGGAAATGGCATTGGAAATTGGATGAGGCAGGGAGAGAGAGCACATGGTACTTGACTACATGGATGATTAATTGATGGAGAAGGAGCAGTAGATGATGCCCAGCTATTTTTTCCTGTATAACTGAGCGAAGAGAAGGATGTGCAAGATCTACATCGGCAGCTCTTCTGTGATAGATGGTAAAGGACATAGTCTAAACAGATAAGCTGTGTGTAGGGAGAGTGGGAGACCAGAAGAGGCACAGCTCTAAAACCTTAGGGAAGACAGATAAATGCACTGTCAGTTTTATAAGACTGAACCAGTTTAATCCAATTCCAAGATTAAAGGAATTACTAAAGTTAGTTAACACTAGTTTGGTTTCTGTTGCTGTGATAAAGGCCATGACCAAAAGCAATTTGGGGAGGAAAGGGTTTATTGGCTTACTGTCCTGACCACCAGTCCTTCACTTTTCCCTGAAGGGAAATTAGGGCAGGAACTGGAGGCAGGAACTGATGCAGAGACCCATGAGCTTGCTCTCTGTGGCTGTCTCAGCGTGTTCTTATTATACAAACAGGACCACCTGCCCAGGGGTAGCGTAACCCCCTGTACGCTAGGCCCTTTCACATCAGTCATCAATCAAAATAATACCTGAAGACTTGCCTGCAGAAAATCTGCTGGGAGCATGTTTTCAATCAGGGTTCTTCTTCCCAAATGTCTCTAACTTGTATCAAGTTGACTAAAAACCCCAAAAGGACGATAAATAGGTCTGTAGTAAGAATGTCTATGTTTAAGCAATTCTATCTTACTGACAAGCAACAAAAAAATATCTCTTCATAGAGTAAATAACTTACTTGAAAATTTTAAGGGTTAGTTTTGTGTCTTGCAAAATAAATATTTCACGGAAAACAGAAAATATTTGTATCATTGTAATGGCTTTTAGTGCTTCATTAATGAAGTTATTTTAAAGACAAATGACACAAGTAGGACCTCGTTTTTTGCTCCCCTCTCATAGACAGGATCCTGTGGCCCAATTAAGCATGAAAATTGCCACAGGCTTCATCAAAAGTTCCAGAAACCCAAACCCCAGGTCATACCCCCTGAAATCATATTGCCTAAAGTTTCTGTTTCCAACTGCTCTAAGTTCATGAGAACCTCTAATTAGCGATGCATCTGTCTTCTTCATAGAGAGACTACATAGCTAGATATTAAGTGTATTCTTTTGAGCAAATAAAAAGTTAAGACTGTAAATTCAGTTTTCCAGAAGGAAACATGGTTCAATGGGATTAGAAATGATAAATTAATGTGATTCCATATTCTGCCCCTATTCTCACTGTGAAAAATCTCCTATTCCCAATAAGAGATATAAAACCATTCTTTCTAGGTCACACACATTTATATTGTTTTCTAATTTTTGACAAGGTAAAGCCCTTCAGGGTTAGACTCAAATACAAGTTTGTTAAGAGACAGAAAAAGTTGGAGGCAGCCCTTGCTCAGATTGTGTTTCAGCATTTAAGCGATCTAAACAATGTCTCCAATGTGATTTAGAAATGTGTGATTAATATGTAGATAACTCAGTAACCAAAAGTCACAAATCATGTTCTTAAGTCATTTAGACCAAGAATTATATGACAAATAAATCACATGTGTTACAGAGTTTTTTCTATAACATGTTATGTGTGGTCCTGATGCCCCAGATCTATCAAACCACACACCAAAAATAACTGAGTCCATGTGGGAAAACAGGCTTCAGGCACTCAAACCCATACAGTCTTGCAAACAGAGGCCCAATCAAAACAACAATCAAATAAATAAAACAAAATAAAAATAGTTTTTAAAAACCTAGTAAAATTACTGACCCAGTATTTTAAAATGCCAACTTTTTATTCGATCTGTAGCAAATGTAGCCCAGAAGCAAAGACAGATGTAGATTAATGAAGATTAATGTAGATTAAGGAAGACTTGAAGCCGCTCACTTACGGCAGACGATAACCAGAAAATAAGAGGTCATTAAGAGTGGCATTACTCTCTTTTCCCGATTGGAGGTGTGGACGGATATCCCTGAAAGAAATGACTGGCCACCGTGAACCACACTGTGATTACACAATTTTAGACAGAGCATTGTATACTGCTGTATGAGCTACTAGTTGTTACTGGGGAAAATGTTTATAAATACCAAATGATATGGCATGTCTTTCTGGCATCATCTTCCCAATTACTAACTGTAGGTCAATTCATATAAAACCACAAGGTAGCAAGAGGCCATAGTGCATATAACGACCTTTTATAAATTTCGTTAAGCTCTAAGAGATATTGTGTTCATGCAAATGTCAAGGAGATGCCTGTGGGCCCTTCTACTGGTTTATTCTGAATCTGGCAATATAGATATCTACATTTTGTTCCTCCTTTTCCTTCTCTCTCTTATATATAATTTTTGGTCTTGATCATCTTTATTAAATTAAAGCAGTGAATTGGTTAGTCTGCTTTGGTTCTCGTTGGGTCACAAGTACATGCTGCACCCACCCAAGAGCTCTGGATTCACAAATGAAAGGCACACACATGCCAGCTAATTTTGATATGCCTTGAGTAGCTCAGTGACTGGCCAATTCTAAACCTCCCCACAGCTAGCACACACTCCCCTCTGGTATTCCTGGCTTTACACCTTCTAAATCTATATTTTATCTTTGCTACCTCATACCCAATCGGGGGAATGTCCTTTAGGGCCGCTTTTCCAGACTCTTACATATTGGTGGGTCTTTAAAGTCTGTTCTCCTTGCTCCCCCATCATAGTTTTCTCTCCTTTGCCTCGGTCCCTTGACTGCGCAATTTAAAAGTCCCGCCTCAGTCTCCTTGCCCAGCCAATTCTGTTTACCAATCAAAGTCATCTGAGGGCAGGGACCCTCAGCATCTGGAAGCTCGCCATTTGGGAGCAGAATTAAGACAAAGCATTAGAACTTATCCCCAACAGGCCTCCTCATATACAATCTGATACATCAAATAAGTCTGAAATTTACAGTATGTTTGCCCTGATAACCCATGGTTTGATTTCCACTTCTTGTCAATGAATAAAACCCCCTTTGTATACAGCTGCTTGACTTGGAGTGTGGACTCTTCTCCTTCTAAACATGCATTTTGGGGGGGCAATCTGTTTTGCTTCAGCAAGCCTCTGTTGTTTGTTCATAAAGCAAGCTTACATGCCTTTAATCCCAGCACTTGGGAGGATTTCTGAGTTGGTGGCCAGCCTGGTCTACAGAGTGGGTTCCAGGACAGCCAGGGCTACACAGAGAGACCCTGTCTCAAAAACAAACAAACAAACAAAAAAAGCAAGCTTGATGCTGTCAGATGCCCTCAAATCATGAAGGTTAGTGAAGAGGATGGAGAAGTGGGACCCCTGGGGTTAGCCTTAAAACATGCTCTGTGATGATTCTCTTCACAGCCAACCCATGGGGCAAGGCCAGGCCTTTTCTTACAGAAATCCCCTTTCTCTCCAGAAAATGTTATCCTGGCCAAACTTGTATTCAAGTCTCTTCCCAAAAGAACAGGTTAGCTCTGCAAAGACTTCCAGATGGGTCCCAGTTCATTTCAAAATGATGGATCCTCTAGGCATTTCTTCATAGCTAGTTAGAGCTATGAGGATGAGGATACAAACTCTGGACATAATTGAACAGTTCTACATTTACCTGTTTTGAGATCAGTGTAAAAGAAACCCCCAAATAAATGATTGGGAGTCTCTTATTCCTTAATTCTAAAATTCTGTTATGCTGAGCCAGATATCTCCTTTTACCAAATAATAATCATAGACTTTACCTCATGATTTTTTCCCTTTTAGTACAGAGGATGGGGTGGGGGGCGGCGCGAGGGGGAAAGGAGAGGGAGAGGGAGGGAAAAGGAGAGGGGGGGGAACATTTTATGTTTATGACTAAAAGTGAAAAAGTATGACTATAGGTGCTGTATGAGATTTCCCTATTCCCCATGTCTCTCCAACACTTATCTTTTCTTTCCCTTCTCTCTGTCTCTCTCTGTCTCTCTCTGTCTCCCTCTCTCTTCCTCTCTCTCTCTCTCTCTCTCTCTGTCTTCTTTTCTTTTCTTTTTATTGTTTTGTTTTGTCTTATTTTGGGTTTTTGGTTTTGTTTTTTTGAGACAGAGTTTCTTTGTGTAGTTCTGGATGTACTAAAGTTAACTCTGTAGACCAAACTGGCCTCAAACTCACAAAGATCTGCCTGCCTCTGCCTCCTGAGTGCTGGGATCAAAAGCATCTTTGTTTGGCATCCTTTTTTTTTTTTTTTGTCATCTTTGCTTGGCATTTTTTTTCTTGATACTAGCCACTCTGGTTAAAGTAAGATGAAATCTTTAAGGAATTTTAAACTTCCTACATACTGACTAGTTTTCATAGTACCTGAGGGCTGAGGGTCCTATGTAGGTGACTGAAGGGTAGAGGTCATGAATAGTGTTACCAAGCTGCTAATACTGTAAGATACAATAATGATCAGTATGTCAAGATATGCCCCTGGGTACAGTAGACACACACACACACACACACACACACACACACACACACACACACACACACACATCATGTTCTGATTGGAGTTAAGGTCCACTTCATAGAAGAAAACTCATGCCCAATACTGTAAATCTAAGATCCCACAGTTGTGGAGATCTTAGGTACCAGGCATAGTCTTTTACATTATTTTTCTAAGTAGACTATCTGAGAAGAGGAGGCAGAATGATTGTAAGTGACAAAGTTTAGGGAGAACCAGACTGAAATAGTCTTCTCTGTGAAAGGACTACTATACTTGTGAATTCACAGTAACTGTAGCTGCCTGCAAAACCTGCACAGATCAAGTGTCAACCTCACAGTGTAGAGCTGGGAGAAGCTCATCAGTTCCTAGATGAGACCTGATGCCTCCTGATGGCTTCTGGAGGAGGAGTTAATTTTAAGTTAAGTTTAAGGATAGGACCCTTGGTAGCTCAACCATCTCCCCAGTGCATAGTCCCACACTCATGATTATATATTCTATCAAGAAGACAGAAAGAGAAAGAAAGAAAGGAAGGAAGGAAGAAAGAAAGAAGGAAAGAGAAAGAAAGAAGCAGAATGAGAGAGAGAGAGAGAAGGAGGAAGACAAAGTTGGGATAGCACATAGATCTGGGAGGTACTAAGTGGATGAGTGGTGTTTATATGATAAAAGTATATTATATGTATATATAACATCGTAAAATTTAATAGGATGTTAAGGAAGACTGGATAGGAGAAAATATGAAGAATATTAGGCAAGGTAGAACTTGAAGTCATAACAGCATAAAGTTCTCAAGAATAAAGATTAGGAGAAAATGATGCTATTAACCCATTACATATGAAAATATGTTGAAGAATATTTAATGTCTAATATTTCATTTTTCTGAAACTATTTAGGAGGGCTCTGTTTTAATTAAATGAATCATCTAGCAAAAACCAATATTAAATATTATTCTGAGGTTTAAAAATAGAAATATTTAGAAATATTTCCTCTAAAATGAGGAGGAATACAAGGATATTTTATGTTACCACATTGATTCATCATCTAGCATTAGGCATTTTAGTCACGGAAAATAAATGAAAAAAATTGAAAATGAAGAAAATTTAAAATATGCATATTCTCCAGAAATACAACTGAAGTACATGCATGCAAATATAAAATGCACTTTAACTGTTACAAAATACAGTAACATATTTAACTATCTAAAGAAGTCTTCAAATCTGAACTGAATCCATGCTTTTACTCAAATTTAATAATTTCAGCATTGTTAGAATCCTATGCATAAAATAGAAAATACTTTAAAGAAATTACAGGCAGACCTTTTTTTCATTTCATTTCATTTCATGATTTAGAAATCAAGTGTAAAAGGGCCATAACAATAATAATGATAATAATACCAAACATTTAAAAGTATTTGTTAAGATTTATTCTGATCCATCTTTGAGAATAATTAGAGGTTAGGTTGGGTTAAGCTATTAACAGAGAAGGTAAAGTTTGTTCTAAAATTATTTTCTGTGCTTATACATTATCTTAATAAAGATTTGGGGTTATGAATTGATTAACCTAGAAACCTACACACAGTGTATCCATAATTTTTAGCAGGCATTTAAAAATCTTTTTTCCAGTTTTGTCTTGTTTATGATTTAGCTATTACTGCCATCTACTGACAGCATACCCTAACTGAACACTGTAACAAGAACTGATTCATAATACTAAATATAAATATAAATGCTAAACATAAAAATTAAATATGATAAATATGGTTTTAAAAATCAACACTGATCATTTTTTGACCCATACACTTATCAGGTTTTACTTTTCCCCTGTGTGCATTGAGAAGTATGATAATTCATTTTTCCACCACCGCTATCCCCCTACATTAATTCTGGAAAATTTGAAACTGCATTAGCAATCCTGTTTGTTTCTCTGGTTAAATATGTCTGTAGCTTTCCATTATATTTAGTTTCCCATGATAATGCACATGATCAAAAACCTGTACTCATCATTAACATTAGCTACCTGAATTATTATAAACATACTATTTTATGTAAGGAAATAAATATGGTACCCCTTTGTTCTGCTGAATTTTGTATAGTAGTTATTCTCTTCAAATATATAAATTTTTATACTATAATGATACACTATATTTTACTTATAATGTCCTTCAGACTGCCATGAATGTGGTGCCTAGATCAACAAAATTTCTTCTTTTTTTCAGATAAAAACTTGAGGTTTACTGTTAGAGCTCAAGCTGCAAATGGTGCTGTTTTCAGTAGCTCATTCTTCTGTTGTTTTGGATCAATACAAGAATCCCAAAAGACATTTAGTCCTTATTAATATTTGTAATGATATCTTGGTTGGCTAGGAGCTTAGAAGCAAAAGTAGAGTTTATTCTGAGTCTGAAGGATTCATGAGGAGTACCTTTAAGAGTCATGATGTTACATTCAGGTACTAGAATTGTCTCCTTAATTAAGTGAGTGAAAAAAAGATGAAGTAGATGCCTCCAAGCTCTCTTTGAGGTCTAAGTGTCTTTCATTGACATATTCATGTCTTCTACACTTGTCTTCGCTATTATTGTATTTATGAGCTGCTTTGTTAGTAATCATTTCAAAATATATGTTTGTTGATCTACAAAGTCCCCAGAAAAAAATGTAATACAATTTTTGTAGAGATGAAATTAATTGTACCTTATACAAAAAATTCCAGTACCAATTTACATGCTCACATGTGATATCCTGATGTATAAAATATTTTGTATAGTTATAATACCTCATTTATGTATTTTTTGATGAACAAACCCAAATAGTCTATGACCAATGCAACTTAGAAAAAAGTTTATTTTGGGCTTTCGTTTCAGAGAGTTAGAGTCCATGGTAGCAGAACAAAAGCATGGCAGCAGAAATAGCAGAGAACTTCAAGTAGATGGAAGCAAGCACAAAGAGGATGGGCAGGGGCTTCTAAACCTCAAAGTTCATCAGCAGTGACATACCCATACTTCTTCCCACAAGGCCAAACCTCCCAATTCCTCCCAAGCATGTCCAACTACTGGGAATTAAGTATTCAGACACACGGGTCAATGGGGTCATTCTCATTCAAACCACCTCAAGGATCTTTTATTCTTATACTGTCATTAATGAATGAAAAAATCTGAAAGTGAGAAAACATCTTTCATCAACTGTTAATGTAAAGTAAGAGTGTATGTATTTATGTAATACTATAAGACTTGGACTGACAAAGAAGGGGATGTAAATTAGGTGATCTCTTGATCTTCCATAAGTGGTTGCAGCTCATGTTGTAGGTGGGTTAGGGTGGGACCAGAGCATATGCAGAGAGAGATGCTTGAAAAGTGATTTTGGTGTTACAGGTATGGATGCAGGTCTGTTGTCCTGCTTGAAAGCCCAATTTACATTTCATGATTGTTTCTTTCCGTAAGTGGAAACAAGGCTGCATTACTTCATTCAAGGCTCCTGTGACACCAAAGCCCTGAGTAAAACCTCATTAATCTGCACCCCGCTTTTGCAGATGTAATAACTTTGAAAAGTGCTGGGCTGAAGTTTACTTTTCTGCTCTCTATAAAGAAAGGATTACTAACCCATTAACCAAATTAATAGTGCAGACAAGATTGGAAGAACAAATGGCATTAAACTTCCTCCAGCACTTTAGAAGCACCCATATACCTAAAGGCTATCTAAACTTGAAAGACACTATATTTTCAAAGTTTTGTTGCAGCAAGATCTTTTCCTAGCCAAAAAAAAAAAAAAAAAAAGAAAAAGAAAAAAAAGTGATGACAGTTTAAAATGATATACTTATCTAATTCTCTATTAATTTGTTTTCTGTCCAGTTAGCCAATCCATGCAATTTGACAGGAAAAATATGAAACGGTAGGGGATTTTTGTCTGTATTAACAATGATGGCCAGGAAAGCAGCAAAAGGACCAATGTCAGATGGTCTTCAGAGGGACCTTTGGTGCCCAGCATCTATCTGGAACAGCCTGTTATTAAAGATTGGAAAACTTACTTCATTTTGTCTATAATGTCCTATCCCTAAAATTTACTTCATTCACTCATGTGTACATGTGCTCTACCACCATACCTACCACAGGACTGGGTTTACACTGAGTGGGTCTCAGTGAGTGTTGCATAAGCACACACATGGCTGTGTTTCTACACTGAAAACCATGACATCAGAAAAGAGACCTCTTCTCAGCTCTATCTAATAAAGATTGCTTTTTTTTTAAATCTCTTTAGGGAATTAAAACGAAGGATTCGTTTGGTTTTTTTTTTTTATCCTGAACTTCCATAACGATCCCATTAACATCTTAGGCTTGCTCTGTCACTCCACGTGACTCAGGTCTCCTTCCTGGTCACCGTCAGCTCATGAGGTTGCTGATTTCTTTCTCTCACGATGTTATCCCAAGGAAGGAAAGAAACCCTCCTTGGTTTTCAACGTTTTCCTCCTCCTCCTTCCTTGAGCTGTGATCACACACTGAAAGCTCCATCCTGTGCTGATGTTTGAGAATCTGTTACCATGGAGCTGTTCCCCAGCTCAAAGGATGGTTTTTATTACATACAGTGTTACAGGAAAAGAGAATGGTTAAAATTAAACTTAAAAACCCTTGATTAATAATAGAAAATGAGAAAAAAATGTTTTCAAAATTGAACATAGGATTGAGTGCAATACATTGTTATGGTTACCCCTGTTCTCCAAGGAGCTCCTTTTAGTTTATATTTTCTGTTTGGGGGGAATTGTAGTGCATATAAAAGACTCTGTTGTCTGCTAGCTTCTGGGCATATGTCCAAAATACAAGTGGACATTAACTCAATTCAGCAGATAAGATTTCCTTAGGGACTTCTGGAAGACTTTACTAGTCCATTTCTATGGCCTGTCTATGACCTGTGTGTGTCCTCTCAGACAAAGCTACTTAAAGAAAAATTAATAAGATTTGGTGTGCGCATATGTGGAGGTCAAGAAAGATTTAAAAAGAATGAAGGATAAACAGAATTTTGAGGTACCAGTGACTTTGGCAATGAAGATAATCTTCTTGCATCAAGGCAGGTCTGGGAGAATCTGATGCTGAGGGAGTATAATAAAGTCTGATAAAGGCCGGCATCACACATAAAATATGCTGCTTTTCAGCCAGTGGTGAGCCTTCTTTGAAGGCTAACTTGTCGACTTTTTATGTAGAGTGAGTGGTCAGGGTGTATAGTTTTTGAATATGCATGGTTTTAGAAAAATAACATTTTTCAATTGTACCACCACTTAACTACTTTGCATATTTTAGAGCATTTTGAAGTGCATTAATGATCTAAGAAAGTATGTTCACCAAAAAATTTTTCTATGTAAACAAACTCTAAAAAGTTACTTTTAATACCATTTAAGAGTAATAAACTATAGAAATGCATTAAGGGCCAAATATAATGAGTAGCAATTAAACATTTTAAATATCATAAATAGCTGCTAAGTTATTTATGGGGTTCCCTCACTCTTTGGGAGGTAAAGGATCACAACGACTAGGAAAGAATTCAAAACCTTCTTAGCTTGTAGGGCCTATGCCCAGATAGGAGCACAGAAGGTCCCTGCATTAGGGTGACAGCCCAGGGTCCAAGGTCATTGGTAATGCTTAGCTTTGGCTCTAACCAAACTGTGGAGATGTGTTGCACATGCCTGACAACTGTCATAACAACAGGGTGTGGGAAAGAGTGAAATGAGGAAGTTGTGGCTTTTCTGGGTATGGCCCAGCAGTTAAGAATTTGGGATTCCAATTAACAGCTGGGTGTTTGTTTAAGCTCTTCATGCCTCGGGTTTCTCATCTGTGAAATTGGATCTATAATCATATTTACCTCGTCAGATAGCCCTAAGGATTAAATTAGAAAATATATGTAAATTAGGTTAGACATTTGTACACAGTCATTTCCCAACTTTTAATAACCACGTGATATGTATGCTTACCGCTGTAATAATTTACAATCTCCTCAGATGTACTTAATTGATACATATCTACGTTAGTTTATAGAACTTTCTGGTAGGCTACACTGAGGTATGCACATCACCAAGAATCCTTCAGTTTTTCATTCTTGTTTCATTATTAGTCAGTCGTGGTGGAAATGTGTCTAATTGTACCCCAGTGTTCTGTAAGAGCTTCAGTCTCCTGATTGTTGGGTGCTTACATGAGATGTACAAAGAAGGGCTTTTTTTTTTTTTTAAAAAAATCTTTTCTTTATAATCATTCTCTCCTCAATAAGTCCTCATTTATATTACGCAGCCCATTGTTTCCCTGGTAGAGTACTCATCCTCAACTCTCATGGAAGCCACTTCACTTTCTTATGTGGAATTTTACGGTGTTAGATGGTTGCAGATGCCCTGCATGTGACAACAAATGCTCTTAATCGGCCAGTTTCCCTGCAAATAACTCACTGCAGTATTTGCTTGGTTCTTCCCCACCCAGTGGCCATATTCATGTATATTAATTAAAAATGCAGTTTCGACTTTACGTGTGGCCTTCATAGCTTGTTGGGCCCCGCGTTGCTCTCCGATCTGCATAGTCCTGGTGTTGCCCTTTTATGATGAGCATATCTGCTGTTCTACGCTTGCATGAAGTGGGCATTAGTCAGCGCTGGGACAATAGTCAGTAGCGTCTGAACTATTCAGGTATCGAAGTAGTACAAGAAGTATTCAAGCTCACTGCAGAACAAATAAAGACGGACAAGGCACAATGAAAAACAAACACTCTTTCTCTATGGCCTGGTGCTTTCTCAATATTTCATTTCTCCCTTGTAGCTACCCTCCTGGGAATCAGGACAACAGGACTCATCCTTGATATGTAGAAAGCTGTGAGGAGATGAGAGACTCTCTTGGTTTTGTTTGCATGGCATTTGTTATCTGAATGTTCATATTTTTTACCTACACAAGCAACCGATAGTGGGAAAAGAGCCCTCAATGCCCTTCGCAGTCCAAAACATTTCCATTTATTGCTGGTTTGTTATAGGTTCTAATAGGCACATGGGCTGCAGATTATCTTTTGTTCAAAGATTTATTTATTTATTATATATAAGTACATTGTAGCTGTCTTCAGACATACCAGAAGGGGGGTATCAGATCTCATTACAGATGGTTGTGAGCCACCATGTGGTTGCTGGGATTTGAACTCAGGACCTCTGAAAGAGCGGTCAGTGCTCTTAACCACTGAGCCATCTCTCCAGCCCCCCTCCCAGATTATCTTTATTTGGGGTGGGGGAGGCTTCCAACTTAAAGTTAATGTGAAGAATAACCTGACATTAGATGTAAGCAACTTCTCAGAGGCAGATGCAGATTTAAAAAAAAAAAAAAAAAAACTAGTGGAGAATGATTCTGTCTTGGGCCTGCTCATGTGGAATTAAGACAGATTTCTCAAGGTGACACAAAGGCAAACGTTTTCTCAACCCACGGCTGACACAGAGATAATAATTAGAAAAATCCAACAGTTTTCTTTTTGATGACAAAGCACAGATGTCTCCACTTGATTTGATATTAAATGGAAGGTTTAACTGCCATTGCTAGAGAAAAGGAAGCACTTTTTCTTTTCTCTTAGAAAATGCTGAAGAAGATTGTCTGTTAAAAAGCTTAACAGAAAATTCAAAGACCAGACCTCACAGCAGGAAAAGAGAACAGCAGAGCTAGGCCCAGTGAATCTGATTGTCAGAAACAACTCACCTCTGCCAGGAAGTACAATCCCCAAAATTCACTTAGTGGAAGCTCAACTCACTTATAGCCATTCTTATATTAGAGCCTAAAAGCTGTGATCTCATTGATGTCAAGATTCTCCTAGAGCTGAGGATTGGGCCAGAGCGTTTGTATGGTTTCGTGTTTCCTTCTCAAGGAAGTATGGAAGTCACTAATTCTCTATGTGTAACATAGTATGCACAAGAACACCTTTGTATTCTGTTTTTTGTTAAAACTGCATGAAAAAAACTGTCATTTTATCCACCCAAACAGTGCTTGAAATGATAAGGTAATCAGAAATGCTAAGTGTATGGAACGCACGCCTTCTTCCTCACACACACTTACAATCTCTGTACCTAGTAACCCCACCCCTTTCCTGTATATCATGCCACTTTATTTGACAAACCTCAAGTTGGAAATTTATATTTAATTTTGGCAAACATTTAGCTCATATCTACTCTGTACATGTCACTGAGGAGGATAGATAAGGAGCTCACAATCTGTAGAGGAGGCAGAAAAGCAAACATCATCACAAGGTAGTCTGCTCGGTGCTTTAGCTCAGGCATCAACAAGGAGAGGGGATTCCCAGAGGAACCCGGTGATATATCCAAGTCACAGTGACATTCAAGCTATGTCTCTAAGGATGAGAATTATGCAGTCAACCTTTGCATGTACTGTTCTCATGAAAACAATGGCAATTATGATACTAAACATATTATTTATATGAAAGTCTCCTCAGCAATGAAATTTAATTACACAGAATGTTTAGGCATGGTGCCTGGATGTCTTTCATTTGAAGATTTAAAAGATAGGCTGTGGATTGGTCTCAGCATAGCCAATGCTATTTGCTTACAAGACCTTTTCATATGTTTCCCCTCAGTGATGTTCTACAGAAGTACATATCAAGGAGATACAGTGCCCAGGAAAGTTTAGTCGGATCACTCATTTGTTTTCCAGGCACTGTGATGACCAGGAAGTGGCCCATTTAATAATCACAGACAAACCAAGTCTTAAAAGAGGTTGGGTGCTTTGTGTGGGGTTTTGGAGAGTCAGTGATAAAATGGATAATTGATCTTCAAGATCATGATGAGACTCAAATATCCTAGCAATGTATCACAGTGGATTAGGAGGTTTTATTGTAGGAAGACTGAAAGTCAGTACTGATTGGTTATTATTTACTGAGCAGCTCAGTGTCCCATGCCCTGAGAACTCTGCTTGCTCATAGCAAAAGCTGGCACTCTATTGCTTAAGAGAGTCCATTGCATTGGCCTAGAAGGACGGAGAGCTTGCAGTTCCTATCCTGTCGCCTGTATCATCAATAGTTTTTCTCTTTAAAAACTTTAAAAACATGTTATATTTAAAAAATAACATGCTGTGACGTTTTATTCCATCTAAAAAGGGAACCTCTGCTCTCTGCCTATGCCTTTAGCAGTTTCTTATTACTTTGTCTTGATAAATTCGTTCAGAAAAATGTTGGGTATGCTCAGTGTCTGCCTTGTCTCTCCTCCTCGTCTCTGACTTCCACTTCAGTCACTGTCCACTGTCCTGCTGTCCACTCCACAGACATGGCCTGTGTCAGGGTTGTCAGCAATCAACAAGTGATCGCCTCTTCTTTATTCTCATAGTAGACAGCTTCATTGACTTGCTGGATCCATCTTTCCTTTCTATTGGAACATCTTCTTCTCTAACCCACGTGACTGTGTGTCTTCTTTATTTTTCTCTCATCGTTGTCTACTTAGATATTTAACAACCCAGTAATGTCTGAAACTGAGCCCAGAAGGTACACTCCTCTTGTTCAGGAAGCCTTCTTGTTCAGTCTCACCTTTCATAGTGTCACAAACTCAGGGAGTGGAAACTGCACATTTCCAGTCTTATCTCAGAAAGCTTTGCTTCAGTTTGCCATTGTCTCCCAGAGTACAGGAATGCGATCATTAGGGTTGTACCATCTATCTAAATGCTTTCACTCTTGCCACTACTGCTACCATGGTGCAGATTATGTCTCAAGAACTTATTATCTGGCACATGCAATCCATGTATATAGATACATAAAAAATACATGGATAAACCTTCCCTGGAAAAAGCAGGAGAAAAGACTACAAGAAGGGACCAACTCCCCTGATAGTTTATATTGTCAACATGACATATATTGTCAACATGCCAAGGTCTAATCTTGGAGTTACATCTTCGGGCATCTCTGGCAGGGTTTCTAGATTATATTAATTGAGGTGAGAAGATACATCCTAGCTATCTGGCTGAATAAAAAGAAAAGAGCAGTCTGAGTGCCAGAAACTTTTACTCTCTGCACCCCTACTATGGACACAGTGAGTCTCAAGCTTTTGCCACATTCCTCTGTTGTCATGGGCTGTACTATTTATCTATGAGTCAAAATGGCCTTTCATTTTTGTAATTGCTTTTGTCAAGTTATGTTTCCTCAAAGAAGATAGATCACTAACACAGCTTCCTATGGAGTTAACTTGCTTCCCTTTCCACATTTTTGTCCATTCCTTTCATAGCTAAGTGTAATCCACTATGCCCCATCGGGAAGCAAATTTTTTTTAATTCTCAGTATTTTAGACTATCTTTTTTTTCTTTTTCTTTTTTTTCTTTTTTTCTTATTCAATATATTAATTTACATTTCATATGATTTCCCCCTTTCCAGGCTCCCCCCTCCCCGAAAGTCCCATAAGCCCTCTTCCCTCCCCCTGTTCCCCCCTTCACCCTTTCCCTCTTCCCTGTTCTGGTATTTCCCTACACTGCTGCATCTATCTGTCTTAACAATTTTTTTCTATAAAAGGCAGTGATCAAAACAAGGCCTTAGATTTAAATTAAGAGTTGGCATGTAGAATAAAAATTCGAATATGAATATAATTTTAAAGTTTCCCAAGGCTTAATTCCCTGATAGGAACTTAGACAATGCTCTTCATAGGTGACCAGTGTAGAATTAGGCTTTCTTGGAGTCCGGTGTTTGCCTTGCTTCCCTCCTAACTATGCAAGTTCTATAGGATACTACACAGCCATGACTTCAGAATAATATATAAAGTAAGTGTGGCATAAACATGCTGACTAACCTATATCTTCCATTTTGCTTTCAAAATATATATGATCTACCAGGTGCTTAGTACATATCATTACTTGGAAAACTCACAGGGATTCAGAGCTTACTCAAATGTATCCAAGTCTACCTCCTTCCTACTCTAAACACAAGCTATTCCTCCTTTGTCTGTGGGGACAGTGTCTTCATCCCCTGTGATATACAACTGAAGCCCTGAAGCCACACTTACCACAGTATGGTTAATCTTTCACATGCCTGCACCCCGTTTTCTCTCTATGCAATTGTTACTCACACACCTATTTTCAATCTGAGTATTAACAGTGGTCCCTATGTGGTCTTCTTGACATTCACAGGGCTGGTGTATCTGCCATCCACAGTGGCGCTAATACAGTTTTTGCACATGTATATTTTATTCTGTTTCTTTGTATAAAGTTTGTTCAATGAGCCCTCTTCACTTATAACATAAAACCTTACATCCTTTCAATGTCTTACCTTCCAAAGTAGTACTTTCCCTCCAGTCCATTCAGTTTTTGTTCAGAAATACCAAACTACTAGTATTTGTTCAAGCTCATCTTTTTCATAGTCCTTCGTACCTTTCTGTTTAACACTTAACATGGTTTCTCCTGTAGGGAACAATTACCCCAGATGTATCAACAAACTTCCTCATCTGAGAGTCAATTCATTATCTCTGTTTCCACCACACATTGTAACAACTCTCTTGCTTCTTCATGTACAACAGGCCAATGATCTGATTAGGAGTCTTTTCCATTAGTAGATTCTAAGCTTCTTTGCAGAAATGACAGGTTTTGTCTCTCTATCTTTTTTCCTAGAACAGTGTCCAGCAAAAAAAGACACTCAGTAAACTTGCAATAAGCAAATTTATCTAAACTGGTTTTGGCTAGCACGTAATATACATATCTGAGTATCAATTTAACCTACAAATTTAGAACGTCACAGGTAAAATTGTTTTAATGTGTATGGATATTTTGCCTACATACATATGCATATATATTATATGTGTATATAATGCATATGTAAAATATATGATATATATTTATGAAATATATATAGAAAACCAAAGTCCTCTGCATAAACAGCAATTACTCTTTACCACTGAGCTATCTCTCCAGTGCCTAAAATCAAGATTTTAAATAAGTATTTTAGTCTCTGAACATTTATTGTTCTTTATAGTCTAGAAAATAATAAATATTCTTGTTTAGAAAGTATATTTTATTTTTTCCTAATGAGTGTAAAAAGGCTATTTTTAAGATTTAAAGGTAGTAGTTTGAAGTTTCTTTTAAAACCTTACAAAAAAACTATATCTGTTTGAATCAGTAGTCCTCAACCTTCCTAATGCTGAGACCCTTTAATACATTTCCTCATGTTGTCATGACCCCCAACCATAAAATTAATTTATTGCTTCTTCATATCTGTACTTTTGCTACTGTTATGAATCATAATGTAAACATTTTTGGAGATAGAGGTTTGACAAAGGGGTCATGATCCATAGGTTGAGAACTGTTGGTAGAAATGAATGTATACCGATCTGAATATTTAAACATAACAAATGCTTCAAGATTGTCTTTAAAACTTCAAGTCATTTAGTCCAAATTGACAAATATATATTTTAAAAAGTCAACATTTTAATAGTTTATGTTGCAAATATTACTGGTGTCTATATCCTTGTGTTGCCTCATTCTACTCCAAATAATAAACCCATACAGTTTAGTTTGATAGCTGTTAGTATATATTATCAGAGCCTGGTGGTCAGATTAAAAATTGGCAATATTATTTGAACGAGTGAAATGTATGCCATGTAGCCTGGTGTTAGAGGGGCACATTAAAAGGATTATGTTCTTGTTGGAGGAATATACAAGGCAATAAGCAGTTTTGTGGGTGATTAAACAGTGAAGTGAGGCTGAATCTTTCAATTACCACCAGAATACCCTTATTGCAAATATGTTATAGTACCATGAAAAGCTTCTTTGTATATTCGTTTTTATAGCAATGTTTTATGAGTTTAATTATAGTTCATTTTATACTAAGTAGTAAACAGATGTGTATCTGTTCACTTAAAACTCCTAAATTAAATTTCCAGAATTCATATTCCAGGTTAATACCACCAAATCCAAAAATAACTTTCTACTTTCTATGAACTATTTCTGTACTCGTAGGAAATCAGGAAGTGGAGAAGCAAGGGCTGCATTTAATCCACAACAGATATGCCTTTGGGTAGAGATAACTGCTGAGTAAAGCTGACAGAGATCTAAAAAAAAAAGAAAAGAAAAGAAAAGAAAAGAAAAGAAAAGAAAAGAAAAGAAAAGAAAAGAAAAACCTGTTTCATAGGTAGAACATCAGCTATTC